>OZ025293.1:2228604-2343314 GCA_964019185.1 Maratus speculifer | reverse complement strand
TCGGTAAAAAATTGGGGGAGATGGGGGTGAAAAGGCATGGTGAGGGACTTCTAAGGAATAAGTTTTGGTTTCAATATGACGTCACAAGAAGCAGGTGTTGTTTATCAAATTGTTGTGTGTGTTGAGTATTTATTGAAATGTGTTCGTTTATGCATTAAAATTCTACTTAGTTAGTATATAAAAAGTATGATGAAATTTCCATTTAGAGTAAAAGTTAACCAAATTCGTTTAATTCGTCTTTTTTTCGTTAAAAAAATCATTAGTTTCCTTTGTTAATTGTTCAATTATCGAAATTCTTTGAGGTAACGACTGTTCAAAAACTAAAAAATATGTTTAAATTTCTATTTTAAGTTGTGTATTCTGATTTTATATTAAAAAAAAAAAAAAGAATATGAAGAAATCAGTTAAAAATTTAATATTTTCCGTTGATTTGCTTAATTAATAATGTTCATGAAGGAAATGGTTGTCCAAAATGGAATGCATGCTTAAATTTCTTTCTATCAAATTGATATTCTGAAGTTTGAGTTGAAAAAATCGTAAGAAATCAGTCTTTTTCTATAAAACTTGATATTTTCCATTGTTTTTTACTTAATTAACGATACTCATTAAGATTATAGCTGTTGAAAAACTAGAATGCATGTTTAACTTTCAACTTGTAAGTCGATACACTGATGTTGCAGTTGATAAAAATCGTAAGAAATCAGTCTTTTTCCATAAAAATCGGTATTTTCCATTGTTTTTTACTTAATTATGAATGCTCATTAAGGTTATAGCTGATGAAAAACTGAAATGTACGTTTAAGTTTTCTCTCTTAAGTTGATAAAAATCGTAAGAAATCAGTCTTTTTCTATAAAACTTGATATTTTCCATTGTTTTTACTTAATTAATACTACTCATTAAGATGTCTATCAAGCAAAATTCAAATATATGTTTAACTTTCTTGTGTTAAATTGATAATCTCATCTTGTAGTTGAAGAAATCTAAATAAAATGGTTAAAAACTGAGATTTTAATTGTTTCACTTAATTAATAATACTCATTAAAATTACGGTTGTTCAAAATTCAAATATAAATTTAATCTTCATCTTATAGTATGATTCCATGTTGAGATGTGATTGATAATATTTTTAATTAGGGAAGGTTGTTCACCTATCCTGTTATAATAGAATGTTCTTTTTTTCCACTAGGGGGCGTTTGTGGAGGGGGATGCATGGAGGGGGCAGGAGGGACCGGGAGGGATGGTGGCGGTGGGACAGCCGCAGGAGGGGCAGCCGCAGGGACAGGCGGAGGGATGCGGAGGGACGGCCCCTCTGCCCCTCCGGCTGTCCCCGTACTCTCCTTTTCCTACTACTTCCGGGCCCTATGCCTGCTCAGTTTAATGAATAACCCGCCTCTGGTTATGCCTGCAAGTATCATGATTTATGTTTTAAAATGAATCAGAACATACTTTTAAATCTCGTCTAATGTAAAATTTGCATGCTACAATTTTACATAAAAAAAGTTATGAACAATAAATTCTACGATAGAATCGTGTCATTTGATCTGAACGTTTTATTTGACTAGCTTTTAAAGTATGTTCAAGTAGATATTTTGAAGAGCTTAATATTTAACCATTCGAATTATCGCTGAAGAAAAAGGTTTTCAACAAACCTCATTAATAAACTTATCTATGAATTCTGTTTTCATAAAAATATCAAGGATGTAAACCTAGGAATGACATATAAAAGTTTTAACTGTTTTTCTGGTTTGTACTAGAAGTTACGATATGCTCTATTGAACCACTTAGACGTAATATAAATGTGGTAGCCTGGTCATCAAAGAAATTTAAAAAGTTGATTTGCACGAAAATAGATCCGACACCGAAATGTGAATTAGCTGGTCTTTATGAGATTCCTTTTAGAACTGATAGCAATAGAATTCAAATGTCCAAATACGCATTTGAAGGTTAAAGTGATGCAGGGGAACAAAGTGATGTAATAAAAAAGTCCTTCCGATCAGTGCCGGGAGGAAGAGGTAGCTTTCATATTCCTTGCTTAGCAAAAAAAAAAATCATCGAGGTTATGTTATTAAAACATACGAAGCTCAAATTAGTGGAAAACGATTATAGAAGATTCAGTACTTGTTTTTGTCAATACTAAAAATGAATGGGAAGTTCGAGAAATTAATCAACTTTATACAAGATGGTTTTACTTAACACGATTGACATTTAATGGACTTTAAAAAAAAATTCATATTTGAAAATAATTTAAGATGTCGCTAAGTTGAGAGTCATTTTTAAAATAACTTTTATCCTAAAGTTAATTTTTTTACTGTTTTATCATGTGACTACTGAAATTATACAGTACTTAGGTTTAGAAGTAATGTAAATACGATAAAATGAAGGCGATAGCACTGTTCACTGTCACCATCGTTACACATTTCTAAAAACTGAATTGCTGCCACTCAAAAGTATACTGCTATTTTTTCAAGACAAAAGAGAATTCCCTAATGAAAGAAATAGGATTTTGTCAATAATAAGGAAATGTTAAAGGAATTTACAATAAACCAACAAAAATTATTCCTATAGAGTTACATGCCTTACAAAACGCTTTTTTTTTTTCTTTTTTTTTTGGGCTCAACCATTTTTTATTAATTTTTCTGAAATTCTTTACTTTTCTGAATTCTTTATTAAAAATCTAATATATCCAGTGGCGTAGCCACCTACTGTCATGTTTTTTGGCGCCCGGGGCCAGCAAGAAATTTTGCGCCCCCACCCCAATATAGATATATAACAATTTCTCTCAATTTGGCGCCCCTAGGCCTCGGCGCCCGGGGCGGACGCCCCCCTTGCCCCCCCTTAGCTACGCCACTGAATATATCCTACTAAAATAAATATATATATAAATTTTTAAACCAGACAAAAGATGTAATAAAGATGAAATAATCAATAAAGTCTCCAATCATAATCTTTCCAGCACAGAAATAAAAAATCAATCTAAATTACGTCATTTTGACACCATCACATTATTTTAGGTAGATTTCGTAAGAAATACTACCTATTGCAATCGCACCAGATTATACAGGGTGTTTCTAAATTCATGGTCCAAACTTTAAGGGGTGATAGTACACATCAAGACAAACAATATTTAAACAGGAAACCAAGGGTCCCAAAGTCTTCCGAAGGAGATAGGCGCCATTAAAGTTTAGGGTCCAAAAATTCAAATGATTATGAAAAACAGAAAAATTGGTCGATTCGTTTGCGGTTTTCACTAAAATTATTCTTTATGTCAGTATTGTCTTGAAAATAAATTATAAAGATAAATTTCAAAAAATGACGATAGAGGACGCTTTAGACTTTAGAGTAACGAACAACTATTTTTTACCGTTATTTTTTGCATCTCATTAAAGGTTTCGTAAGCTTAGACTTAAACTTAAATTTTGAGCTCAAAATCTGAATAGTTGGAAGCAGTTAAGTAGCACAAACTTAACTGTGTTCAGAGGGTTTAAATTCAAATGATTATAAAAAACGGAAAAATTGGTCGATTGATTTGCGGTTTTCACTAAAACTATTCTTTATGTCGGTATTTTATTGAAAAGGAATTATAAAGATAAATTTCAAAAAATGCCGATAGAGGGCGCTTTAGACTTTGGAGTAACGTACAACTATATTTTACCATTATTTTTCGCATCTCATAAAATTTTTTTAGAAGCTTAGACATAAACTTAAATTTCGAGATGAAAATCTGAATCGTTGGGAGTGGTTAAGTAGAGCAAACTGAACTGTGTTCAATGGGGGTGGGGAGGTTCAAATTTCAAATTATTTTAAAAAACGGAAAAATTGGTCGATTCGTCTGCCGCTTTCGCTAAAACTATTCTTTATGTCAATATTTCCTTGAAAATAAATTTTAAAGATTAATTTCAAAAAATACCGATAGAGGGCGCCTTAAACTTTAGAGTAACCAACAACTATTTTTAAGCGTTATTTTTTGTATCTAATTAAATGCTTGCAAATGCTTCGATTTAAATTTTGAGCTCAAAGTCTAAATCGATGGAGGGGTTAAGAAGCGGAAACTGAACAGTGTTCAGGAGTTAAAATGTTATCACAGTTAAGTTTGTGCTACTTAAGTGCTTCCAACTATTCAGATTTTGAGCTCAAAATTTAAGTTTAAGTCTAAGCTTACGAAACCTTTAATGAGATGCAAAAAATAAAGGTAAAAAATAGTTGTTCGTTACTCTAAAGTCTAAAGCGCCCTCTATCGTCATTTTTTGAAATTTATCTTTATAATTTATTTTCAAGACAATACTGACATAAAGAATAATTTTATTGAAAACTGCAAACGAATCGACCAATTTTTCTGTTTTTCATAATCATTTGAATTTTTGGACCCTAAACTTTAATGGCGCCTATCTCCTTCGGAAGACTTTGGGACCCTTGGTTTCCCATTTAAATATTGTTTGTCTTGATGTGTACTATCACCCCTTAAAGTTTGGACCATGAATTTAGAAACACCCTGTATATCTCTCTGTCTATCTATCTATCTATCTATCTCACTTTTTTATGGACACGATAACTTCTATAATTCTTAACCAATCTCCACCAAACTGGTACATAAAATCAAAGGGGATAAAATCTTGGCTAAGTTCGTTCATGGGCAAAATCGGACCAAGGGGGTCGGAATAGGGGGCGTTTTTGTGAAAACCGAAAAAACGCCATAACTTCTTAGCTAAAGTAGATATCGAATCGGTTTAAAGTTTATATTACTTCTTAAAAATGGGCCAAAAGTATATGCATGACAGGTTTCTGATAAATTTAGAAGTGGGCTCAAGGGGCGAAAAAAAAACAGGGATTTTGAGAGAAAAACATTCATAACTTCGTCAGTTTTCAAGATATCAAGTCCAACTAAATTTTTTGTAAATGTTCTTAAAATTATCTAAAACTTTTGTATTTACAAGTTTTTGATAGGACCAACTTTTACCGACCAAAAAAATTAAAAACGAAAAGAAAAAGGGCGCTGAAAAAAGAGAAAAATCCATAACTCCGTCAATTTTTAAGATATCAAATCTGACTAAATTTATTTTACATCTTCTCAAAAATATCTACAACTTTTATATTGACAATTTTTTCATAGGACCAATTCGTATAGCAAAAAGAAATTAAACAAAAATAGGAGTTGGAGGAAAAAAAACCTCAAATCCAAACTGCTTATATTCTGACTCATTTTTAAATTCATTTTTGATTTTAAACGCATCCAAATGGTAGATCCTCTTATTTAGAAACTGTATAAAGTGACACATTGGTCAGTTTTTTGATAAAGACGGAATATATTTCAAAAAAGGCTACCAAAAAGGGTATTTTGAACAGAATTTTCTGAAATCATCGTGACTGAAAATTTAAAGAAGCGTTCAAATAAGAAATTGCGTTTTTTCTGACTCGTTTTTAAATCCATTTTTGCTCTCAAATGCATCCAATTTACAGATCCTCTTATTTAAGAACTACATAATGTGATGCATTGATCGGTTTTTTGATAAAGACAGAATATATTTTGAAAAAGGCTACCAAAAAGGGTATTTTGAACAGAATTTCCCGAAGTCTTCGTGATTTGAAAATTTAAGGAAGTTTTCACATAGTAAATTGCGTTTTTTATGACTCGTTTCAAAATCCATTTTCGCTCTCAAACGCATCCAATTTACAGATCCTCTTATTTATGAACTATATACTGTGACGCATTGGCCAGTTTTTTGATAAAGATAGAATATATTTTTAAAAATGCTGTCAAAGTGAGAATTTCTCACAAAATTTTCCGAAGCAATTAAGATTAAAGAATTAAGGATGTATTCAAACAACAAACCGGTTATTTTATGACTCATTTTTAAATTCAATTTTTTTCTCAAATGCATTCAACTGTCAGTTTTTTGTTATTTAGAAACTGTATAATGTACTGTTTTGGTCGATTTTTTAATAAATTCAGAATCTATTTCAAAATATGTTGTCAAAATGGGCATTTGAGCTGAATTTTTCTTAAGATGATTCTGATAAAACCAGTTTTTGCAGAAAAATGAAATTAAAATTTTTTCATAAACGGCCAAATGAAGTTATTAAACTGGGTTTATCTCTAATCATATAATATTTTATTGTTGAAATGAGCACTCTTCGAAATCTACCTCCGCCTATAGGCCCAGCCAACAGGGATTTTTTTTTTTTTTTGTTACATTTGTCAAAGTAAAAATAAATTTTAAACTAAGCATGTAGCTACTTTCACCGGAACAAAATTTCACATGTACTGTATATACGTATTTTTATGCTTCACCAGCATGTATTAAAATGTACTCTATTTATAAAAACATAGTTTCTATTTCATTGTAATAAAAAATGGCATCAATAAAATAAAAAATACATAGATTAAAAAAAAATCCCCTGCCGGCTTGGCCTATAAGCGGAGGCAGATTTCGTTAAGTGCTCATTTAAACAACAAAAATGAAATATAATTAGAGAAAAACTCAATTTTAACTCAACTTAGTTTCACAATTTTATTTGGCCGCTTTTGAAGAAGTTTTAATTTCATTTTTCTGTAAGAGAATCTTTTATGAGAATCATCTTAAGTGAAATTCGGCTCAAAATGCGCACTTTGACAGCATTTTTTGAAATATGCAGTCAAACCTCGTTAACATAAACCTCAAGGGGGGGGGGGGAGTCAAAATTGTGTTCATGTTAACAGTAATTCATGTTATCAGCATCAAATCTTTGTATTCGTCTTTATAGGAGACTGTGAAAACAATTTATGTTAAAAGTAATTCATGCTAAGCGTGTTCATTTTAACGAGGTTTGCCTATATTATGAGCATTTTGTTATTTGAATACATTCTCATTTTTTTTACCACGCTCGCTTCGGGAAATTCTCTTCAAAACACCCACCTTGGCCTTTTTTTTTTTTTTTAAGTACATTCTTCTTTTATCAAAAAAAAAAAAAAAAAAAAAAAAAAAACTGACCAATACGGCACAATGTACAGTTCCTAAATAAGAAACTTGTCAATTGTATTCCTTTGAGAGCAAAAATGAATTTAAAAATGAGTGAAAAAAAGCAATTTGTTATTTGAATACCTCAATTTTTTAATCACTATCGCTTTGAGAAATTCTGTTCAAAACAACATTTTGTCAGCATATTTTGAAATATATTCTGCTTTTATCAAAAAACTGGCTAACAGGTCACATTATGTAGTTCCCAAATAAAAAAAGCTGTCATTTGGATGCGTTTAAATTCAAAAATGAATTTAAAAATGAGTCAGAATGTAAGCAGTTTGGATTTAAGATTTTTTCTTCGACTCCTATTATTGTTGATTTTTTTTTTTTTTTTTTGGGGGGGGGGGGGCTATAAAAATTGGTCCTATCAAAAACGTGTCAGCATAAAAGTTGTAGATATTATTAAGACGATGTATAATAAACTTAATTGGATTTCATATCTTAAGAATTGACATGTTTTTTTCTTTAACCCCCCTCCTTTTTTTTGTTTTCTTTTTTAATTTTTTCTTTTTCAATAAGAGTTACAAGAGTTACTCCAATCAAAAGCTTGTAAATACAAAATTTTTAGATAATATTAAGACTATTTATAAACAAAATTAGTTGGATTTGATATCTTGAGAATTAACAAGGTTATAAGCTTTTAATTCCCAAAAATTCTATTTTTTTTTTTTTTCGCCCCTTGAGCGCATTTTCAATTTTATCAAAAATCTGTCATGCATAAACCTTTGGACCATTTTTTAGAAGCAATATAAACTTTAAATTGATTCGATATCTATTTTAACTAAAAAATTATTATTATTATTATTTTATTTATTTATTTATTTATTACAAATTTTTTTACTATTTCTACCCCCGTGGTCCGATTTTGTCCATTAACGAACGTGACCATGATTTTATGCCCCTTGATTTTATGTATCAGTTTGGAAAAAAGTTATATGTACTTATAAATAAATAGATAGATAGACAGATAAACGTTTTTACTAATGGTAGTTTTGGGGTCTATGGGTATGATCGGTGTAGATCTGCAAAAATATTTCTGAAATTCCACAATAGGAACGATCGCAATAGGTAATATTTTATACAAAATCTATCTAAAAACGGAAAGAGATAAAGAGAGACGATTAATTAAAAGATCATACCGTTCTTAAAATACAGCACTTTGGCAGTAAGCTGAAGTTCTTCACAAAAAAGGTAAATTTTCATTTTATGTTAAACTTTATTATGGATTTAATTTGAATTTTTTTAAAAAAATTGCATCGGGATATGCTCGATTATTTATGTCACTTTTTAAGAAGAAAATGATTCCAAAATGTGGAAAAATGGACAATCAACCCGATTAAGGAAAACGAACGAAGAACCTTAACAAATAATGAAAGCATTAAAAATCTCTCCCATTTACCAATTTTATATCACCATTTTTAGAAATTAACACATTTTTAATAAACATTCAGTAGCTTAAAATAACAATTATGATATGAATTCGAAAAGAAAAATTTATTGAAGAAAATATTTTTTAAATCTTTTATGTCGTCAGATTTCACATCATTTTTAATAAAGTTTCAATTTTTGGTAAAGTCTAAATATTTTCTAAACTAAGAAAAAAAAAAAGAAACAAAAAGAAAAGAAAAGAAAAAAAATGAAAAATAAAAAATCTCTCTACAAATTTTGACATATTCTTAGACACAAAGAGCATAACAGTGAAAGACATGGGGCAAATGAAGTGTCTGTAATGAAATAGGATTTCTCCTCTTTGGATAAATGAATTATATCTAGAGTGATATTCGGCTTTTATCTAATTGCGACGTTAACCAGGTTGTCGCACCCTGAAATTCCATTCAAAACATAAGCTTTATTCGCTTTTCCTGAAAAATCTCAAGCCTTTATCGAAAAATTAAAAACATTCGATTTAGTAGCTTCTGATGAGTAAAAGTACTTACTATTCTCATGCGTTGACAAACAGAAATGGATTTAAGAATATGTCGGAAATTAGATATAGTTTTGATTAGGATATCAACGATTAAATCATGATTTTACAGAAAACCAGAGATTGTGGTTGTAATTTGAGGTTTAGTTATTTTGGGAACTCAAAAC
The DNA here is from genome assembly GCA_964019185.1 of Maratus speculifer. Lineage (NCBI taxonomy): Eukaryota > Metazoa > Arthropoda > Arachnida > Araneae > Salticidae > Maratus > Maratus speculifer. The sequence continues at coordinate 2,334,228 of OZ025293.1, read as the reverse complement.
TATTGGTGACTATTTAGTATTTGAACGCTGAGGAAAAAAAAATTAAAAAATTCGATTCAAATAAATAAAAAAAATCAGAGCTAAATAAAGAAAAAGTCTAATTAAAAAAAAAATCAGGATTTTTACATCCTAGTTTAGAATAGAAAACAAACGTAAATGTTACCTGAAATCGCTACTTATTACTGATACGTTCGTGATTTAAAACTATACTGAATACTGTCATAAATATTGTTGGCCGAACCAGTGGCCAAGAGGTTCTGACCTCTCAACTGGTAGATGGCAGGTGCTGGGTTCGAACCCAATCGCGGCCGTCGGCCTAACCGTTCGGAGTTTTCCGTAGTTTTTCTTCGAACCTCTGATTTCCTTGCGTAAATACGGGTTAGGTCAACACCCCCTATAGTCAAGGCCTCCGCAGCAAATTCCAGAAGTTTCAATATGGCTGCCCCTACAGTCCGAAGGTCCGACTCCCCTACCCGTGACCTTTATTGGCAAATACCTAGTCAGTGTGCGTCAGTCCAGTGCTAGTACGGCATGTTTCAATCTGGCGTTTCGCCATTTTCTAGTTTGTTTTGAGTTCTACAAAATTTGGATATTATAAAGACTAAAAGTAAGTGTTATCTCTTTTTCCTTATATCATTGTTTTAAGAAAGCTGTAAAGATAATACTGTTACACACATCTGTTACAAGATTAAAGATTACCGATTTAGTTTTCAAGCTGTATGTATTGCAACAGTGGTTTTCAAATCAATTACATCTATGGTGAATTAGTATTTTGTTTAAAATAATTATAAAAAATATATAATTTTGCTTCTCATCTGAATTTTTATCCTGTTGATTTTAACTTTCAGTATTTCCTCACGGGATTTTATTAATATTTATGTGTAATATATCTTTATAAGAAAATTACTGCCCTTTAGCAATTGTTTATTTCTTTGTTTATTAAGTATTTTTCTAAATTCCAGTTTATTAGTTTGAATCCGAATTTACTTATCTCGCTATCAATTTAAAAATAATTTACTATAAGTAATCTGGGTGCGTTGTTTAAATTAATTCATAAAATATTCAAAGCGTTTGATTACAGTTTTCATTAGCATATTAATTAGCTTCAGCTGTTAAATTACTTTTGATATTTTGACAATTATCTTTTCCTTCTTTCCACTATACTTTTCTATACTCTTAATTTGAAAGTTATTTTTATGGAAACAGATTTTTTTTTCTTTAATATTAGTAGATATTTTTTGGTAATAATAATAATAGTAATTTAAAACTAATTTATAAATTGATAAAGAACAGACACTTTCTTTAATAATAATAATAATAATAGTAAAGTATAATAATAATAGCAATTTAAAGATAATTTATAGATTGATAAGGAATAGATTTTTTTCTTTAATAATAATTTATAATAATAATAATTTAAAAGTAATTTATAGATTGATACTGAACACATTTTTTCCTTAATAATAATAATACTTTAAAATGTATACTTTAATAATTTATAGATTGGCAATTGACAGATTTTTTTCAATAATAATTTATAATAATAATTGTAATTTAAAAATAATTTATAAATTAATAAGGAACAGATGCTTTCTTTAATAATAATAATAATAGTAATGTATAATAATAATAGCAATTGAAAGATAATTTATAGATTGATAAGGAATAGTTTTTTTTTCTTTTATAATAATTTATAACAATAATCTTAATATAATTTATAGATTTATACTGAGCACATTTTTTCCTTGATAATAATAATACTTTAAAATTTATACTTTAATAATTTATAGATTGGCAATTGACAGATTTTTTTCAATAATAATTTATTATAATAATTGTAATTTAAAAATAATTTATAAACTAATAAGGAACAGATGCTTTCTTTAATAATAATAATAATAATGTATAATGATAATAGCAATTTAAATATAATTAATAGATTGATAATGAATAGATTTTTTTTCTTTAATAATAATTTATAATTATAATTTTAAAATAATTTATAGGTTGATACTGAACACATTTTTATCCTTAATAATAATAATACCTTAAAATTTATACTTTAATAATTTATAGATTGGCAACTGACAGATTTTTTTTCAATAATATTAATAATAATAATTTATAATAATAATTGTAATTTAAAAATAATTTATAAATTAATAAAGAACAGATGCTTTTTTTAATAATAATAATTTAGAGTAGTAATATTAATTTAAAAATAATTTATAAATTGATAAGTTATTGCATTTTTTTTTCTTTGTTCCAATGCCACTTGATATTATATTTAATATTAATTTATACGATTAAACAATCTTATAAGGAAATACTGAATAATAAATAAGTTAAAGCTAGAAAGCAAATAAAATATACCTTATTTATTTATTATTATTTGTTTTGATTTAATAAAAAATATTTTATATCTTACATATGTATAACAGAAATTATTACATAATAATGATATTAAGACAATGACATAAGTAAATGAGATAACACTTAGCATTCTGTCTTTAAATAATTCTCATCAAATAAGAAAAAAGTAAACAAATAAAATACATGGGAGTGAGTGTGAAAAGTGTGTGTGTGTGTGTGGGGGGGGGTATATTTGAAATGAAAAAACTCTTCTCACACAACAGATTATTTAGTACATTTTTTTCCCAATTCTTTCTTTCTTTTTTTTTTTTTTTTTTTTTTTTTTTTTTTAATCAAGTCATCAAATTCCAGTCATGTAAACGAATTTAGCTTCAGGATTATGAAGCTAATTTAAAATATAAATTTTAATATATTTTTTAGAAAAAATGATGTACTGTTATAATTTTAACCTTAAGTGTTTTTGCTGAGTTTTTTTTCTCTTTTCTTTCTTTTATTTTCATTCTTTCTTTTCTTCAATGTATAAGTTCATTCGATGCTTTAATATAGATTTTTTTTTTATCCTACTTATTTAAAATAGTGTGATATTGATAATGCAAAAGAAATATTCTATTTCTAAATTAAATCACATCTATTTAAAAATCCAAAGCTCAAATCTAATGCAGTTTTGCCTCTTATAAAAATTTGTATTTTAAGTCCTTTTTAGTATATTTTTTAAACAATAAGTAACCCTCTTAAATTACAACTTATATTTATAGGAAATGACAATTATTTACTTGATTACACATTAAATTAACTGAAAAAGTAAACACTATTGCTAAAAATTTTGAAAATTACAAGAAATGCAACTTTGTGTGAGCTTGTGTAAATTCATATTATGGACATGGGAAGTCGGACATCGCGATCGGCCATTTTGAAACGGTGTGAAGGCCTTGACTATAGGGGGTGTTGGTTAGGTTCCCTTAGAAAGACCCCCACGAAGGGCATCCCACCCCTTTAGAGACCATATCCCACGTGTAAATAGTAAAATAAACCAAACCATAAGTACTATATCTGATGCAAACACATTGTTAAAAAATCGTTATTTTTGCTGCGCCCTTACTCCACCGCTTTTATAGAATATCTGTATTTTGACCTATAATAATGCTCCATAAAAAAGTGAAGTCATTGTTTTGTATAAAAGCGGTGGATTGACAATGGAGCAAAAGTTTCAAAATGTAAGCAGTGCAAGCACTTTTCTATGCACCTACGAAATACAGACGATGTGTAATTTTTTATTGGAAGAGTTTCGAAACAGGATATAAAGGCTATTTGTTTTCAATTACTTTATTCAACAAGGATACGCATAACGGTTAAGGGTGTATTCGAAAAAACGCTTTTCCACCTTCAACAGCTCGAAATTTTCCGATACAATTTCAGACACATTTTTAAACGTAGAAACATGAAATTTGCTGAGAGGATTCTTGAAGAGACGTATGAGGTGCCGTGTGATGTCTTTTTACGCTCAATTCATTAGAATTTGAGTTATAAACAATTATCTTCTCAGTATGACCCCTTTTTTCGTTCTCAGATCACCCGCTTGGGAAAAATCGGTTCGAAATGCCGTTTTTGATTGCTTTTTTTTTGCAATATTTTTGCATTTATCAAAGAATCGACAATTACGGCACCTTGTGTACTTTCCAAATAAGAGATTTTGAAAGTTTGGTGTATTTGAGAGTAATAATGAGTTCAAAACTAAATCGGAAAATAGGCAGTTTGAATCGAAATACACCCTTAAACACATTTACAAATTATTTTTTAGCGGAAATATACATAAAACTGGAAGGCCTGCTTATAAAAACGAATCGGAATCGATCTGTATCTCCATTTACAAATTATTTTTTTCGTGGAAATATACATAAAACCTGAAGGCCTGATTATGAGAGCGAATCGTAATCAACCTGTATCTCCAATGTTTTTTTTTTTTTTTTATGAATAAATGACTTTTTAAGTTACAAGCTATTTTGATCACGTGACAAATAAGTTTACCAACCCTCTTTGAGTGAGTATTCTCCTTTTTTACAGAAATTCGATTAAAACGCCCATTTTGACACTATTTTCTGAAATATCTATTGCGTTTGCAAATAAACCAGAATTTTTTTTATTTTTTTAAATTAAAAATTATTAATCTAAAAAAAATTTTAATTAATAAATAATAAAATTTATTTTAAGTTAATAAAATTTATTTTAAATTAATAAAATTTAAAATTAAAACTTATTGATTTAAAAAAATAATTAATTAAAAAAAATTTTAAGATTTTAATATTTTTTTTTCTATTTTTCTTTAATCATACAGCACTTTGTAGAAAATTTGATGATTTAAACAATTTTTGAAGCTTGAAAATAGCTTAAAACTTATATTCATGTAGCAATCAATTATAAACAACACACAGCTTTACAACAATGTTAATATGCTGTTCGACTCTTTATTCATCTTATGAAAATATTTGGACAATTCAGGAGTAGGCCAGAAACTAATTGCGCAATTGTGTTTTAAATATCTATATTATAAAGGCCAAACGTATCTGTGCGTAACACATACGTCATGTTTTGAATGGCAACACTTTCCGATGAAATTTTAATTTTGTAATTTTCGCTATTACAAATTTTTAACTTCTAGACATAGCGCATTTTCAATCTTTACATTATTGTATAGAGAAAAAAAATGCATTTTTAAATATAGTTTGTTAGAAAACTATCTCAGTTTGTTTTTGAGATATTAATTTTTTTTCGTTTTCTGTACAGTTTCTCTAATGGTGGCAACTCGAGTACTGCATTTATGTGGGAAATAAAGGAAAAAAAAACATAGAGTAAAAAAAAAAAAAAAAAAAAAAAAAAAAATAGAGATGCAGTTTGGCGACTGGAGATGGTGCCAAAAATGTAATTCTAAAATCCGCTGCATTAGGCTCAAACACAATCGCGTGCTTTCGCAAAAAAGGAAAAATTTTAGCAATACATTTTTTATTCATAAGACAATGAAATGCTATTTTAGAATGCTTAAATAACAGCAGATGTTTTTCATTTAGAGAAAAAATGCATGGCTCATGTTAGATAATTTGGTTTCTGTTTCCACGTGATTGTTTTGTTTAGGTCAAATAAGAAATTTAAATTGGAAGAAAATCGCAATCAAATCGTTTTTATCGCATACTGCCAACACCCCCTATAGTCATATGACTATAGGGGGTGTTGATACTGCACCTCAATCTATCTTTTTTCTCCATGGAAAAAAACAGATCACTGCATATTTTTGTTGCCATTTTAACATAGCAATTGAAAAAATAGCAATTAAAAGCCTGCTACGTCAAAATATCGTCGGCTATAAAACCCGGTGGATGTTGTTGGTTTTTATTTCGTTTTTATCTATCAATTTAATGAATTTTCGTTTGTTGCAAATTTAATTTACAAAATATACATCAATTAACCTTTACAAAAATGCGTTTTAAAGAATATCTGTGTGTCATATTTTCTTAGTTGGTAAAAGCTGAAAAAATGCAATTTTATTCTTTGGCAAAATCTTTGGATTAAATCATAATTCATATTTGGATTAAATCATAATTCATAATTCATATGATTTTCCACTCCTATCTTGCGTTGAATTCGATAATTTATAAAGTTTTATATGATTGCATAATTATTATTTTTCATGTAAAATTGTTATTTGGAGTTAGTTGGTAATTTAAAAAGCATATTACATTGGAAAAATTGATTAGACTTTTCAATTTAAAATTTTTAAAAAGTTTTTCACCTTTACTTTGTGACCCGGGTACCCCGGGTTCTGTGTACTAGTTTATGTAACAGAGGAAAACGAAAATATATTTATCTAAATAAGAAAGCAAAAGGTACATCTGTACAGTAAAATGTAAATCTTTACAATTAAAAATTTTAAATAAAGTGAATCCCACTTGATCTATAATTGATTTAAATAGAAAAAATAATATTTTAAATGAAATATGAGAGAAATATGATACTATTAAAGTTCTTTTACAATCACTAAAGGATTTTGTTTCATAGGAATATGCAGGGTCATCGCTGAGACTTTTTATTGGTTGGGGGGGGGGGGATTTAAATTGTCTAATCAAATTATATTTGGAAATTTTGTCAGCTCTATCGGAAATTGAATGTGTGTTATAGCTTTTATTAAAGTTTAAAAAATACTTGGCAATTTTTTTTTTTTTAAGTACAACAGCATTCTCAAAGTTTTTTTTTTTTTTTTTTTTTTTTTTTTTTTTTTTTTTTTTTTTTTTTTTTTTGGGGGGGGGGGGGGGCATGAGTGAGGGTCTTGATAATTCAGATAGAATTTCTTCATAATTTCTTACATATTTAGTTTTTAAGTTGGCTTGTTTTATTTATCTAAACTTTAACTTTTGATTTTAAATAGAATAAACTTTGCCTAAGGCAAAATCGATCAAAATCGGATTTTTTTTTACAGTAGACAATATTTTATCTTAGACAATTTTTACTCTTATGTCTATAAATTCAGAGGGCATGAAAACCTTTTTGAGGATGAATTTCCTTCTGACGCAGAGTTCACACCACAGAAAATTATTGTATTTGCATATACAATTTCTAAAAACATAAGTGATTTTTTTTCTTTCCCTGAATTTTGGATAAAAGTTTGTAGAGCTTGACATTATTATCAAATTAATGCTTGTATATTTCACGTTTAAGGATTTTCTCCAATGCAAATTGGCTACTTTCTGACCCATTTTTAAATTCATTTTTGTTCATAAACGTATCAAATTAGCAGATGACCTTATTCAGAAATGATGCAATCGAACTTGTTTTTCTTTTTTTTGGGAACAAACACTCAGTCAAATTCGGCGTTTTGAACATAATTTCCAGAGACGAAAGCGCAAGAAAGGAGAAAAAAAAATCATCTTCCTGAGAGAAGTATACTTTTAATTCCAGATGTCATCACTTGTCATCACGATAAGAATCACTTATTGGAAAAAACTGTTAGATTACAAAAATATCTTGACTATGGTTGTGTCCAGGGCCTGTTTACCGAATAGGCCCATGAAGCCCGTGCTTACCCACTGAAACACAAAAGGGCCCCCAAATACTTTTCAAAGCTACTTTTTAGAAGGAAAAAATACAACCAGAGTAAAAAAAAAGAACTTTTTTCCTCGCGAAACTTTTTTTTAAAACATATTTTGAAACCCAAATATTCTTAATTGTAGTTCTACATTGGTAAATGGCAAAATTAATTGGTTATAGATAACAAAATAGTCTTTCATATGGATATAGGAAGTTAGTTAAAATTTAATATTAATAGTGTTATAATTACTCAAAGTTTTTACTATAAAATTTCAAAATATTTAAGCATACAAAAAATGGATTTAATAATAATAAAAAAATAGTTGAGTAATAAAGGGGCCCCTGTCTGACGTCGGGCTTTCCCTACTTCTAAGTCTTAAGCGGGCCCTGGTTGTGTCTGCAGTTAACACGCTTATATTTAAAAGTAAATTAGAAAATGTCTTAAAAGAAAAATAGCTTTCGAGTGCTGCCTTAATCAAATTCGACCATACGATTGTCGTCATGTTCTATAGTTGGCTGACCTACTTTTGGTTAAAAACTACTGTTCAAAAACTTTAATATATGTCTTGTACACATGCTCAATCCATGCTTAAAATTTCAAGTTATTTACATGGCATGATATTTCCAATTCTACATTTACTTGCATTTTAAACGAATTCGGAAGATATTATTTCATACAGATTAATAATATGAAAATATATCACCTTTTGGATAAAACTTTTTGTAAATGTCGAACTAAATCATATTATCCTGCTTCGGATTACACTTTTTTCGGAAAGTGTAAATAAAAAATCGTTAAATCGACATATTTAAACAAAAAATAATGATATTTACTCATAATTTCGGGTAGTATTGTTTATTTTTTCTTTTCTTTTCTTTTAATATATTTTAGTAGTATTTTTGAGAAACGCAGTTAAAAATTACAATGGCAAAATAAATTAAAAAAACTTTAAGAATTTTAAATTTTAATATTGTTGCAATTTTATTGCTTAGCTCTCCAATAATAAGAAAAATAAAAATAAGGTACCCTGGGGTAATAACGCCACGTTAAGGTTCTACCAATTTTCACGGCTCAGTTTTAGATTGTATTTTTCAAACAAATATATGATTTGATACAGCAACTCATTGACTATCTATATAAAAAAAAATAATTTAACAGATATGTATTCATAAAATGTAATGGCGTGATTTCTTGACCAAGGCTATTTGGCGTTATTACCCACCTATATGGATAATAACGCCATGCAAACAAAACTATGAAATAAAATGGAATAATTGCATTTAGATTGCCCAATTCTAAAAATACAAACTCTACAAACTTAGAAATTGACAAATTGCATTCTAAGCTATTGAAAATGTCCAATTTTTTGTGAAAGTGTAAGAAAAATAAAGGAGTGGTGTGTGTGTGTGGGGGTGGGGGGATGAGGCAAAAGAATATCAGACCGTGAGCTTCTTTTTGCTTAAAAAGGACCGCTTAAATAGAATTATTAGAAATATTGCACATTTTTAACTGTGTTTATTTGAATCAGTATTTAGGATGTAGCTCGGCCACTGTAGGGAATCAACCGGGGTATTAATGCCAAGGATTGGCGTTACTACCCCATTATAGTTATTGCGCTGTACATTTTAAATTACAAATTATCTCGAGAAGATATCTAAAATCTTCAACAACATTTTGAAAGTCCATGAAATGTACTACAAATTTATGTAATTAACAAAGTATTTCCGGATAAAAAAAAATAGTCTACACATCACAAAATGTATCTCGCAAATTTTAGATCAAGCGTTAATTTTAGTTGCTTGTAAAAACAATAAGACTTAAAAATGAAACAAATTAACTTCAAGCTGTTTTTTGCGATTTATATGACTCAAAACCCTTCCGCGCAGAGCACATGGGTGTCATTTTCCAGATTATTTCATAATTATGCATAATATTAGCACTTGGCGTTATAACCCCGCCTGGCGTTATTACACTACACCACCTTACTTACAAGGAAGGTCTCCATACGGGCATACTCAGAAAAATCTGAAAAAATTACAGAATGTTCTTCTCATATAGTTATATATGTTTATAAAAAAAAATTTCGGCGGAACCTCCTTATAACGTCCGTAAAAAAATAATAAAAATTTCGTTTATTTGGCCATTTATCTCCGGTTGGCGAAAAAACGAAACTTTGAAAAATACGCTTTTACGCTTCGAATACTTTTTAAAGAAAAAACTTTCTATGTTCAATTTATTTAAATAAGTTTAGTTTAAGTAATTTTAGTTTTGCATTTTTATTTTACTTTAAGTGTAATTTTGTCATATACGTTTATATGTACTTATAGCAAAATGAAATTAATATATTTTATCATTTAAAACACAATTTAAATTGATTAAAATTGTTCCAAACTGAAAAATACACTGTTAAAAATCTGCTGCATTTTGTTGCAACGCACTCCCTTGCTTGTATAAAAAACGGTTACTTGGCCGTGAAATGGAGCTTTCTCATTGGTTGGAATAGAGATATTATATACAAGCGGTGGAGTGCGTTGCAACAAAATGCAGCAGATTTTTAACAGTGTATGACACGGTCAATTCAGCGTGCTATGGAGCATTCTCATTGGTCAGAAGAGAGATATTCTATAAAAGTAGTGGAGTGACGTTGCAGTAAATGCTGCAGATTTTTAACAGTGAAGTCAATTAAAATCAATTTTCAGATTCGTTAAAATCGTCTGCTTTTGGCGAGGAAATGCATTGCTCGCCAAATCCCGCGTCGCTTTCAGCTTTTCACGCCAATTATTCTAAACTATTTTATTTTTTTACATATCTAATAATGTAATTCCGCCGCTAATTTTCACTGATCCTTTATTACCTACATGAGTAGTTTAATTCGTATTTTTTTCAAAAAATTCTGAGTATGCCCCCAATGGAGACCTTCCTTGTTAGAAAATTCCTTTCATCTACCTTAAAATAATCAATATTTTTTTTTTTACTAAGCATTAATTTACATAAAAATAATATATTCCATTCCATTTCATTATTCTACAGATGTATGCAACTAATATAACAGGGTGATGTACTAAAAAACATACAGTCAACTTTCGTTAATTTGAAATCGGATAATTCGAATCTTCACTTATCTCAAACTAAATTTGAAGTCCCGAAATTTTCAGTGGCAGAATAACATTAAAAATTTTTATTAATTCGAACTCATTTTCTCTCGACTTCGTTTAATTCGAACTAACGGGAATTCCGTTTTTTTATTTTTACTTTCTTTCTCACGGATTTCAAATCATTTGAATAACTTTCTTTCTTTGATTTTTGTGAAAATTGTTCCGAACAAGTATATATATAATCCAATGCATTTGGTATCCACTTTCTTAGTGCCCCACATGTCCATCAGTTACTCTTGAAATTTTTCCTTCATTGTGCTTGTTTCTAATCTTTTAATTAGTTCATGTATTTATACTTTCTAATTTAATATTGTCATATTCACGTCCAAAATAAATCTAAAAACACTATAACATTAATTCCTTTGTAATAGTACCCTATTAAGCATGTTTTTATTTCAAATTTTACATAATTCGAGCATTTTTTGTGGTCCCGACGAGTTTGAATTAACGAAAGCCGACTGTACATGTATTTATTCTGTGCTCTAAACAACCTTTAAAACAAGATAAGAAAAATCCTCACATAGCATGCACTATGGGATCGTACCGGGATAGTTGCAGGGATACGTATGTGATAAATCTCTTCTGTCAATATGTGTGCCTGAAGATCATTAAGAGGGGGAATTACAAGGGATTATATAGCAGTTGCATACAGTCAACGTTCAGTTCTGAATTTCAGTGAGGCGCGTGTTTTAAAAGACCCACGTGGAGAAAGCTATATCTTTTATTGTTACTTTATTTCTTTTAATTATCATTAAATTTAGATCTAATCTTAAATTGTAGATAATCTCTAAATTCATAAAGATTGTATGTTTGTAAAATTATTAACTAATGAAAAATAAATCTTGTGCATAATTAGCCCAAATATAAAAAATCTATACAGGAAAAACAATCAGTACTTTAAAAATAAAATATTTTAAAAATAAATGATTGAATCCATTTTTAACACTTTCTAACAAAGTTGTAAGGTGTTTATGCATTCGATTTGTACATTACGGTCTATGGAGGAAAATCGTTTGCAGAGTATTTTGATGACATAACGCTATTGCAAATGTATTGAAACTGATATAAATCACTGAATTTCACTACGATTAAATTATAATTGAACATTCATAACAGTTTTAATTCATTTGCAGAGACATGCAAAAGAAATCGTTACAATACTGTATAAGATTAATACCTGTTGGAAATGAGTTTTCAACTTCGGCATGCGTTTTTAAATTTAACTGTTTTTTATGTACGTTTGTAGTTATATAAATAAGTAGCGTCTATTGTAGTCGTCAGATCTGTCTGTCTGTCCATCTGTCAGCCCGCATGTAACAGCATAAAAACTACCAAGCGAATTGTTTGAAATTTTAATTATAGATTTGTTGCAAAATTTTGATGAGTCATTTCAAATTTATTAAATACGGATATATAGTTCAAATACAGGGACAGTCAAAAGTATTCTGTTACATTACGCCAGTAGGATAAAATAGTTTAAAATGTTTTTTTAAGAATGTTACACCCGTCGAAACATATTAAATTGATATGCATACTTATATTCAGTTTTTATTATTTCTGTAATTATATTAACTGTAACTTTGTGAGGGAGTGACCTTTGTCATAAAGGCACTTTAGTATTTCTGAGATCGTGACGTCAATAATTTAACATGTGTAAGCGTAAAAGCGACATCTATCCTCTCTTTTACTTTAACTTTCTAGAGTGTGTGTGCTCTTTCGGATTCTGCAGTTAGCTCGCGGTTATTAGTAATATGTTAATGTGAAGTATCTCAGTTTGCAGCATATAAAAGCTTGGGTGTGAGTGTGTGGTGTGTGTCTCTGGCATTAGCCAGCGGGTGTCTCTGGCATTAGCCAGCGAGTGTCTCTGGCATTAGCCAGCGAGTGTCTCTGGCATTAGCCAGCGAGTGTCTCTGGCATTAGCCAGCGAGAGAGCATCTGTGGCGTTAGCCAGCGTGTGAGTATCTGTAACGTTAGTCAGCGAGTGAGTATCTCTGGCATCGACATTAGATAGCGAAGTGCTAGCAAATTGAAGGTAGCAGCGGGCCTCCAGTGAAGTGTAAAGGAGTTTCGATATTTGACTTGAGAGTTGGCCGTGGTAAGAAACTTCATTTTGATTATTTGTGAATAAAGAATTACACACAGCCACGGGCTGTCTAATTAAGCTTTATTTAGCAGCTCAGCCAAGAGATAGTGAAAAGTATTAGAAGGTGCCACGATTGAGCTAGGCTGAAGCCTGTGAGTATGCGTTTAGCTTTTTCATAGTATTCTCAGTTGTGTAAAATTAAGACTTGCTCCACTTCCCTTCAGTCCTCATCATTTTAATAAACTTTGTTGTTTATCTTAACTACTGAGTATGTCTGCATTTAACCTCCACCACGACCAACCAATCGTTACAAATGACACACAACGTGTATATAACGTTACAAATGGCGCCCAACGAAACATCGGACATTGTGAGATTGTGCCACGTGTGTATTTCACCGGTGAGGGTGATATTAGTGAATTTTTAGTTAAATTAGATGATTATATTTTGTTCAATAATATACCTGAGAAAAGTAGATACGTAGTGCTTAAATGCTCATTGAAGGGCGAAGCACTTTTGTGGTTGGAAAATATAGGAAAGTTTTTGATTACTGATGAAGCGAAAAGATTTGAACAAACTGTGATTGAGTTAAAGAAGGCATTTCCTCCCGTTAAAGATAAAAGTATTTTGAGAAAAGAGTTCTATTGCAACAGGCAGAATATTTATGAGTCGGCGTCAAAATTTTATCTTCGTAAGCTGGAACTAAAAAATAAATTAGATTTAGATATCACATTTGAGGAATTGGACATTGTTTTTCCTCTTTTTAATCCGAATATACAGGATTTTATTGAAGTTAGAGCACCGAAGAATTTTGCAGAAATGCATCAGATATTATCGAAGTATGAGACTCGGCATAGCTCGGATCAACGGGATTTACGTAGCCCTCGTCAGAGACCTGTCGCGGATAGTAATTTGAGAAATGAGGGGGATCGTAATTTTTTGAGAGGGGGATAGCGATTTCCGGATAATAATTTGCGTAATAGAAATGATGGATTTGGTCGTAATATGTCGAATACGAGTAATGGTAATAGGAATTGTGGTGGTGCTAATAATTTTAGAAGTGGTGAGAGAAATATGTATGGAAATAGACAGAATAGTGGTTATGATCGGAGAGGGGGAGTACAGGACAGGAATGTTTCTTCGCAAGTAAGGAGATTAACTTCGGATGAGAATTTGGAAAATAGGTCAATGCAAAAGAGATGTGTTCAGAGGTCGGGTCAGTTAAACTGGTAGGTGACTGTATTTCGGAAGGTATGCAGTCACAGCAGGGCTCGAAATGGAAAATTTCACGAACCGGAACGCTATTTCAAAATTACAATGGAAAATTTCCGGAAAAAAAAATTGACAATTTTTTTTTTCAAAGTATAGCTAAATTGTTTTTTAACTTGACAAAATCAATTTTTAAAGGTTACATTGAACAGAATATGCTATATACATGTGAAATAATATGTTTGCGATACAAAAAACGCCGATTTTTTTCCTTTTGCTGGAAAACAGCATGCGGAATGTAAACGGTCCGCGTAAGGCCAAAATTTCGCCTGCTTCCATCTCCATTATATCAAAAAATTAAATTTTAAAAGTCTGGATGTGGAGACTCACATTTATTCAGCGATTTAAGTTTAAAAAGGTTTTTTTTTTTTTTTTTTTTTTTTTTTTTTTTTACTTTGCCGGTAACAACATACGGTATGTAAACAATTCCATCTCCGTTATAACAAAAGATTAAAATAAAAAGGTTTAAATATGTGTGTGGACTGTCATATTTATTTAGTAACTAAAGTTTAAGATTAGATGTAAGTTCATTGAAAGGAACAGAAGTACTGAATGTAAACAAAAAGATAAAAGATTAAATTATATTTCACATGCAATATGTAGTGCAATTTCTGCACATGTTTTAGCAGAGTGCAAAATATTTCCCATTGATATCCCATTTAATCTCTGCAAACGAAATTCAACTGGAAGATCGACAAATGGTCTTTGTTGTTTCACAATTTTATACACAGTCCTAAAAAGCTTTTCTGTATTCGAAAATTGCGGTTTGTTCATATTTTCAATGTGGTTATCAATTTCTTTTTTAGCTGATTTTTCAAAAATTTCTGCAGCTTTTTTATGTGCATCAATGTTTTTGTGTTCGTATATCTTTTTTTTCAAACTGGATTGTACCGAGCCTGCCTTACCACTTGGCGTGATAGAACAATTTTGCCATACTTTCGAAAGTTTTAAATTTCTATCACTCTTAAATCTTTTACTTTTCTGCAGATTAAACAACCTAATCCACCATTGTCTACAATTAACCAAGTATTATTATCTTTCAATCGTTTTAGTTTTTCTTCTCTCAAAAAGCCAGGCAATTCAACGTTTTCACTTGGTACATTTTCTTCTAGATTCAATTTCTGCTTTTTGGCTGGTGGAGTAGCTTCATCTGTTTTGCAATCATTTTTGCTACTTGTTCCAGAGTTTCCCCCAGGTTTTAAAATGGGCAAGGCGCTATTGTTCTGAAAAAAGCAGTTTTTACATTTTCAGGGCACTTTTATAGAGTTGAACCTAGAATCTAGCGGTTCAAAAATCGTGAAAAAGCAGAAAATTCGTCAAAAAATCGAGAAAGAAAAAAAAAATTTCGCCAAAAAATTGAACAAAGAGAAAAAAAATTCTAAATTTTGCTAAAAGATCGCGAAAAAATGGTCGATTTTGTTAAAAGATCGCAAAAAGCAGCAGATGTTCTAAAAAGATTGCAAAAAACTGGCAAATTCTCTAAAAAATCACTAAAAAACGACAAATTTCGTGAAATCGCAAAAAAGGCAATTATTGTTAAAAGTTCGCGAAAAAACGGCAATTTTTTTTTAAAAAGATTGCGAAAAAACGGCCGATTTTGTTAAAAGATTGTTAAAGGGCGAGCCTGATTTATTGAAAAAGACATTAAAAAAAAAAGAATACTTTTGTTGAATACAGGGATCTTTTTGTTTCATAAACGGGTGATTTCAGGATTCACATTTATAAAGTTTTGGACAATCAAAAGATGATTGTGAACAGGGGGGAGGGGGGAGAGAAGGAGGTGATCGCCCCGGGCACGGAAATTTAGGGGGTGCCAAATTCATACCACAAACGACATTTTTGAGCTGTCACAAGAAAAAGTTGGGAGAGGGAGAGGCCTCAAATTCTAATTATGCCCCGGGTGCAATTTTCTCTTCACACGCCTTGATTGTGAAGCTGTAAAAATCCGCTTTTTGAGCATTAAAAACACAATTTTGAAGCAGGAAAATTAGTTTTTAGAACAGAAAAATTCACTTCTGGCATTAAAAATTTTTTTTGTGTGTGTCTCTGACGAAATTTGCATTTTTTCGCCATCTTTTGACGAAATCTGCCGTCTTTTCGGGATATTTTGACAAATTTTGCGTTTTTTTTTTCGCGAATTTTTGGCAAAATTAGCCGTTTTTCGCAAATATTTTGACAGAATTTTCCATTTTATTGCGATTTTCGGACGAAATTTGCCGTTTTTTCAGAAATCTTTTGATAAAATCTGCCTTTTTATTGCGATTTTTGGACGAAAATAACCATTTTTTCACGAATTTTACCGGAAATTAGTCGTTATTTCGCGCTTTTTTAGTGAAATTTGACTTTTTTTCGCAACTTTTTGACGAAATTACACGTTCTGTGGGACGCGTAAGAGCCATTTTTTGGACGATATTTAGCACAATTTCACGAACCTGAACGATATTAGCACAATTTCACGAACCGGAACGATATTTTACATAATTTCACGAACCGGAACATCGTTCCGGTTTGCTCCGGTACATTTCGAGCCCTGAGTCACAGATTAAATCGGAAAAGCCTTCTGTGAGTTTAAATAAAATTACTATTAATCCGGTTGAGTTACCTGAAGTGTTAATTGTGTTAGATGATATTGTCGTTAAAAGTGTCTTCGATACAGGGGCAGACTAGTCGTTCATTTCTTTTGATTGTTATCGGAAATATTTTTCGTATAAGAAGTTGAAGAAGTTAAGTCTGGTGGTTCAGTCGGCACAGGGAGTAGCTTGCGATAATAAAGGTTCAGTAGAATTGGAAGTTGAAATTCGTTCGGTTAAGACATGTTGGGAGTTTTGTGTGTTAGATGGATTAACAGTGCATTGTATAGTTGGTGTGGATTATATGAAGGATAGAGGAATTAGTTTGGATTTCTTTAAAAAGTCGTTAATGATTCACACATTTTCACAGATTTTATTGTGTTAAAAATTTTATTTACATAGCTGCCATTCTCCTTTATTTTTTAAGTAATTTAAACATGTTTAGAACCAGAAATTTTATTTAATAAATGAAATAAAGTACGAACTGAAATGAAACAAGACACATTTTATTAAATAATTTTTTTGGTTCAAAAAACTTTATTTGACCTGGTAAAAAACTCCAAAAGGATGAGAACTATGCATTTATAGACTTTCACAGATTTTATTATTATTATTATTATTTGAGGGGGGGGCGGAAGGATAGGAGATAAAGCTTTATTTTCAGAGCCGAGGGGGAGGGGCTATAGGGCGCCAAATGAAATTCTGCACACATTCACCGGATACTGCTGGCGCGCCTCTGTAATTATCCTTTATCTTCTGTTTGTAAACCGATTTATAAACAGAAAACCTGGTAATTCTTTCACCTTTCCTATGAAAGAAGATAATTCTGGGGTTAAAGTGCCAGATATGACAAAGTTACCACAGCCAACAAACAGACAAGGAACAGCCAGAATATCAGGTCATTATACATTTCATTTTGATTGCTTTAATATCGCTTACTAATAAATTGTGTGCGATTTTAATGTCTATAAATATATATAAAATGGTTTGCTAACTATTTTTCTATGAAAAATATGCATTGGTGTTATTTTGTCTCCATTTTCCCCAGATGTGTCAAAGTGTATCAATCTGCCCCGGGGATGGGGCACATTGATACAAATTACTTTTTTTGATTTTTTTTAAAATTACATGCAAAAATAATGTATAAAACAACGATTGTACATTTTTATAACACACCACACAGGTTTTGCTGACATCACATAGAAAAATAACTTGAAATTTCTGCTTTCTAGACACCAAAAAATTTTTCTGAAAAAAGCTGTATCAATGTCGCCCAGTTCCCCCTATATATAAAAAAAGTATTTTTGAAAAGTTCGACTAAAATAAACCAAAAATCTAAATCGGGGATCCACTATCAATCGAATCCGATGCTAACATTTTTAATTTTCCGTCACAATATATAATAATATGCTATATTCTGAAGAAAAGGGGGATTATATAATAAGAGGGTTGGTTAACCGAGTGTGTCGGTTAATTGGATGTCGGATAATTTAGAGTCTATACTTCTTTTATTGGTATTAATTATTCCCTATCCATTTAATAATTAACTGCAAGGTATGATATAACCAATAGAAACTATGGCTGTCTCGATTATAGTCCATTCAATATTGCCCCCCCCCCAAAAAAAAAAAAAAAAACAAAAAAAAACGAGTGTCTGGATCCGCCCGTGCTTCTAATAGAATTTTTGGATTCGATACCACAAAGCACGAAAGTTAAAAACAACACTTTGAAGTCGTTTTTAAAATTTTTTGTTAAAGACTCCTTTTAAATTATGAAACGCACGCATAAAAACAAACAGAAAAACTTTAAAATGCTTTTACTTTATAGCGTTTTTTTTTTTTTTCTTTGAGTTTAAAATAAGAGAAATAAAAATAAATATTATTTCGTTCGGTTATTTGTCCGAATGGGAAGTAGAGAGATAAATTAATTATAGAATTATTGTCCTAATGGAAATACATCAAAAGAATAAAAGTAGGAGGTTATAACAAGATCAACACGGCAGCTTGAGCAGACGATATGATATCCACGCTGGCATCAACCGAGGATACTCCGGATATGACAACCTACCGGTTCGAAAATGAACTGCTATCTTCTGAACCGGCAGCTGCTCGTTATCTTCATGGTTACATGTGATCACAATGTGATTGGCGGTAACTGCGTATCCTAGTGCCTAGTCCTCACGTAGGTAAAAATAAAAAGAAATCCCTTATCATGTGCTTTTGTTTGTATTAATATCTCACCAATAATTTATCCGTTGATAAGTATGCAAAAAGGAAGAATGAAAAGTATTTTTAGAGTATCAACTTGTTTTTTCTCCCTGAAGTTATATATTGATAATCAGCTAGATTTTTAATCATTTACCCCAAAATTTGAACTTAAAAACCGATATTGCATTTTTATTGATTTTGCGTCTACGAATAACAGACACAGACGGGGACAGACTTTTTATAAACTTCGATTTTTTAAAATTAATTACAATAACAAATACACTGTTTTCTCCTAATTTTATGAGGTATATATAGAGAATTTTATCATTTAGACAGTATCTGCATACAAATATTTACATTTTCATTTCATTCTTTGGCCGCATTTTTAATTGCATGTTTAAAAAAAACTAACTCTCACACTTTATAAATAATTTTTTGTATTAGTTGTAGTATTTTGGTTATCCGCACTAATACATTTTTTTTTTTCCATTTATCATTTTGTTTGGAACAGTTCAGAAAATCGTTTTATGTTTTAGGGTCATTCCATGGTAACTTACGTTACATTTTGAACTATTTTTGGTAATTTTAGTAGTATAACAAAAATAAAAAAAATGATTAAAAATGTAAATTTGACATGGTTTGCCAAATAAGCTCAATTTAGAAGAAAATTACCTAATTTTAATGTTGTTTCTTAAATTTTGGTAGTTTTATTTACTATTTTAAATGTCATTACTGAAAAAGAAATGTAAGTTATCGTATAAAGTGTAATTTCCATTATTTTTTAAGTAATTTTCATCCAAATTGAGCCTTAGGTAGGTTTCATTGACAAATCATGTTAATTTTACATTTGAATATTTTTTAATGTTATATTACTAAAATTACTGCTGTAAATTGTTCTAAATGTAACATAAGTTACCATGGAATGACTCATTAATATACTTTTTTTCTATTGTAAGATTATTTAATGCACTGGATTTAATATTTGTAAACTTAATATTTCTAAATTTAATATTTAATTAGTTTGATATTTAGTAAATTTAATATTTAGTCAGTTTGATATTTGATAAATTTAATATTAAATTAATGCTTTGATGAATTTTAGAAGCGTTTTGTATGAAAGTAAACAAAAAAGATGTTGAAAGGCCTATCTTTCATACAAATTGTATTTTTATTTGGATTTTCATTTTAATGCAATAAAGTAGGGATCTGTCCAGATTTTTCACATGGAATCCTATTTTTGTGAAATTCTGAGTAGCTTTTTATAGTTGTAAAAAAAGGCTAATCATAAGGTGGGAATTTGAAATAATTATTGTATGTTCAGATTCTTTATCATTTGCAAAAAGCATGTATTCATGTAAAATGCATATGTGTATAATATTTCCTTATCTATGTAAAAGCAGAACATCAAATTTTACTTTTAAATGATTAAATTTGTAAAAGGTTAAGTTTGAAAATGGAAAAACTTTGTGAAGGGTCCTGTTTTGAGATGAAAGCTTGGGGAAGGAGCTTGTTTTTGACATGATAAATTTTGTGAAAAATCTTTTTAAGGACCCATTTATTTTTAAATCAATCACTGTTTTTAAAATCTGCCTTATATTTTACTAAACATTGATACATATTTTGGCTAGATTAATTGAAAAGTAATATCAGTGAAATTGAAAAATAAGATCGCACGAAGAAAATGCTTCATACCAAACTTGAAGTTGATTTTGATACAAGTAAATTTATTGTGTAAAAAAAAATTGTGTAGAAGAATTTGCATACTATTCTCCTTATTAATAGAAAATGTTGAAGAGGGATTTTAACTGAGGGATATGCATTTCTTAACTGAACTAAATTTCTGCATAAATGTACTTAAGAGATACAAATTCATATATCATATACACAGGGGTACCATTTCAGAAATTTCTTGGAGGGAGAGTCAGATTTTTTGAGGGTAGTTATATAGCTAAGGGTACGATCCGGGGTCTAAACTCTTCCTCCTGGATTGAGAAACGTTTACTGAATCATGCTTACAAAAACAGTAAAAACATCTAATAAGGAAACTACTGATTACTAGTATTAAAAGTGATTACTAGTGATATCAGCAATATCTTGATTTTTTTTCAGAAATAAATTATTTTTTATTCATAAAAAAACATGAATTCAATAACCTAAACAAAAATTACAAATTAAAAAATGTATGGAATTGATATAAAACTAAAAAAGTCAAATTTTGCACCTACATCTGAACTCTGAACTGAATGTTTCATTGTTTAATCTGTAAATTATGTGCGGATTTTAATTAGTACAGATTTGAGAGAGTCTACTGTATTCTTTTTAGACAGGACTTTATTATAGACAAGCCCGTAGCCAGGATTTCCTTTCGGGAGGGGCTGAATCTTAGAATTTTTTTTTCATCGGATAGCAGTTATGGACATAAGGTAAAACGTAAATAAAAATAATAAACGAAGTTTAGCCTATGATATAATCCTGCATAATATACTTGTCCATTCCAAAAATTGATATTTTTTAGATTTCTACTACAATTTTTGGTTTCTAAGAGCTTTTTTAGTACCAGTTTGAAAACCAAAAGTGTTTTTGAGGGAAAAAAAAAATGCAAAGAAAATAAAAGCACAAAGTATCAATTTTTGTGATGAACCTCATGATTTTTTACATGAAATTAAATATATGTATATGACAAGCAAAGCAAGTGTCATGTTAGAGCAAGCAAGTAATTTTAATGGATTTAAAATGCAGGATTAATATTAGCGTACACGTGTCTTGCACTGTGGGTGCGGGGTCTAAAAATGAATAAAATTAACTACACATATCATTTTTTTTCCATAATAATAATAATAATAGTTACAAATTATAGGGGATCGTAAAAATCATATTTCACATTTTTCGATTACAAATGTTATAAATGCAGTTTTCTTGGTACAATAAATTTACTAGTGCTATAGAAGAAATCTGAATGACTTCTTCGCAGCCATGAGGCTGATTACTTTATCAGGATCTACTGTAATGTTCCAACGATTGGATATCATTGCAAGGCTGCTCAATCTATCATTGGTTGCTGGTAGATGTTGGGTTTGAACCCAGTCTCGCCTGTCAGCCTAATCGTTGGGATTTTGCCATAATTTCATTTGAACCTGGGACTTAATTGCATAGTTACGGCCTAGGTTCTCTTTGTACGACTCCCATGTAGGGTAACCCACATCCCTTCGGACCTATATACCTCGAGTAAATAACTGGCCGTTATAAACAATGCCAATAGCTGTCTCTCATTAGCCATAGTGCTTCAAGGCAAAAATTTAATTATCTCATTGCTGAAAAAGTGCTTTCAGCACTGGTTGTTTTTACCAGAATGGCAACGAAGACCATCAGCAAGTGTTCATTATATTGTTACGCATTGCATTACAGTGCTCTAAAATTTTTAGGATCTCTGTATTTTTATCAACATTACGAATTCTCTCGCACTATACTTTTTACTAAATTTTCACTTACGGAATTAACACCTTATGTTCGAAATATTGAGATAAATTTTCTAATTTGTTTGCTTATTCCAGAAAAGCGCATCTTGAAATAAGTATTTAAAAATCAATTAAAATGCCTTCATATGAAACGAATTTGTCTTTTAAATTTTGAAAAGGACTTGCAACACAGGAAATGCAAACTATGGCCCTATAATACTCTTCAGTGGATGTAATTTGGTGGTTTGTATGTGTAGTCTGTCTAAATTTTAATTTTGAAAATTTTATTTCAATCTGAAAGACGTTTTTCTAAGTTTTGATGTAGAATTAAATGCCTCTCAAAAGATTTCCTTTTTATTTCATTTTCTCAATGTTTTCTAAAATAATTACGGCATCTTTAGTATGAGTTATAACGGAAATTGTGTTACGAATTTTTCACTAAGATGAGCTGACAATGGCTTTGTTAAATTGACAACCTTGTCAAAAACAAATAGCCTTGTGAAAAAATTCTTTTCCATTCCTTGACTGCCAAGAAAGGTCTCCAGTGAAGAAATATTTCATGTGTTTTCCGAAATATTTTCTATACTGATGCAAATTCATTCAAAGCTTGAGCTTGACAAAAGTTACTATATTTTCATGACTTTCTATAAATCTTGTGTTTCAAAGGCAAAGAAGTCATTTTCTTTTGTTTTCTGGAGCATATGATGAAATTGGTTGCTAAAAAATCAAATTTACCTTAGGATTTTTTTTTCTTTTTTTAATTGTCTGTTCTTTAGCTGTTCCAAGAGAGATTTAGATGGCAGGAATTAGCATGTGTTTTTGGACAATGTAAGGTTTAAACAATGGCTTGAAAATTGGAGGTATCCAATATTTGGAGACTTCTGAGAAATTGTAGGATGCCACTGGCATGTTTGGTGCAATCATATTACAGATCATATGCCTGTGTTACACATTTAGACATATCATTATGTAGTTCATTACAATGCTGTATTATTTCTTCTGTGATATTTTCAGCAGGCTATTATTTGCTTGAATGAACTTAAAATAATTTTCGGAATTATTGGGATTTGTGCATTTTATAAATACTTGTCCACATATCTAACTCAAAGAACAATGTGCTTGAAATGTCGATAGTTTCATCAGTATTCAACCTAAAACAGATTGCTTAATTTATTTTGTGAATCTTTAGTAATTATAACCCAGCATGTTTGAAAGATTTCGTTCTGAATGCCTGAGCTGAAGTAGTATTTCTATGGGCGCTTATAGAGATTCAATTCCTCATCTCCAGGCTTTGCTATAAATCTTAAAAGAGTTCTGCCGTCTTTTTTATTTTTCTCTAATGTTAGAGGGCAGGTATTATGATTACCTGTTAGTTGCGTTTCTTGCTCGGCACAAAATAAGATTCCGCAAAGAATCCCTACTAAGGATGTAGTGGAGTGTATATGGGGAATACGCTGTGTACCATCTGGATGTTTTAAAAAGCTCTGTATACCCTCTATTTCTCAAGTAAACCAATAGCGTATACCCCATCTGTGAATGTACATAAGTATAGCGTTTATCCTCTGCCTATACCGTATATTCTGTTTTTTTTTTTTTTTTTTTTTCATGACTACAACACTGATCCCTACCCAAGAGTATCCATCCTTGTAGTTGATGATTTTACAAAAGACAAAGAAACTTTCCCACACAAACAGACTACTTTGTGCACATTATCTTTCTATTAAAGATATACGGATATGCAAACAATTTAACTCAAATTTATTCTGTGAAGAGCCGAGAAACACCGGCTATTATGGTGCCTTTGAAAATTTGTTGATATCCTATCGTCTTTCTTCGCACCATTTCTTAATGAAATTTCCTGTTATTAATTTTTTTTAATAAAAAGCCTTTTATAGTTAAAGATTTTTTAAAATCTTTTTTTTCACATAATTTTACATTACAAGCGTCTATTACAGTTTTTGGCTCCCTTTTCTACAAAACATGTTACCACTGATCACTCTAAGTATTTATTATATCGTGGCATAATGAGTATATAGGAAATTAAGAAATAACACGAAAGTAAATGCTTTAAATTTGACTCCTAAATTTAAATTATGCGACATACGTGCATTAAACTTTTTTTTCTAAGTATAATTAATGATATGATACATACATTACACTTTTCGAATTTTACTGTGCATAAAATAAAAAAGCATTCCGTTTTTAATTTTAGCTGAATACATTTACATTTTTACAATTACAATTACAAACATTTTTACAATTTTTGCGACATACGTGCATTAAACTTTTTTTTCTAAGTATAATTAATGATATGATACATACATTACTGTACTGCTTAATGTAATATCTATAGCAGAGTAATTACTTTAAAAATTGATAAGCTTTAACTGTCTTGAAGTCAATAATGAAAGAGTAAATAATGTACATCTTGTAAATTGAAAATAAAATGTCTACTTACAAGTCTGAAGGAGCTTTGTAAAATAATAACTTGAAAAGAAACACAACCTGTTTTAAAATCAACAGCAGCTTTATTAGTATACCTTGAAGCATCTTGAAAGCATCTTGGAACAGTGGTGTAGTCGAGGGGGGACGGCGTCCCCCCACTTTTTTATTTTTTTTCAAGCGTCCCCTTACTTTTTTATCTCAAGGGGGACGCTAAAGACGAGAGGGGACGCATATCTTCCTGAATCATTAAATGATTAAAATAAGAAAAAACTAAAAAATTAATAATTTTGTAAAGTGTAGAATTGATATTTTAAACCACTTTAGTTTTCTTTAACAACGGCACTCAAGGAAAGAAATTCGGAAGAAAGGTGTTTACTTGCTATTTCATTATACTTACTAGTAATGAAATACCGGGCTAATATTAGTTCTTTCAAAGGCATACATTAGTTTTACTTGGAAATATATTATCCCCTTCCTGTTTCCTAACAGAAAGATCACACAAACTCCCGATAAAGATCTTAGGCTCCGTTTAGATTACAATACTTTCAGTTGAACTGAATTCTTGGAAGAGTCTTTTGTACAGGACCCATTTGCGGTTTCTTCATAATAGGATGGAGGGGTCCGAACAAAAGAATCGGGAGGTAAGCAATCCACCCTAGTTGACAGAAAGATTTTTCTTTTGCCGTACAACCGTCCCTTTCTTTCAAAACTCGTTAAAGATCAAAAACACCACACCGCCACAACAAATGAGCCGACACCGAACTTCAAGAAGTGGTCATATGTGTTTGGGCTACGGCAGTCTCAGTTTAAAATGTATCCAGATGTTCCAGTATTGAAAGTCTGGTTATTTTTTGTTACTCACCCGACAGTTAACAGCATGCTTCCATTAACCAGTAAATAAAGTTTTTAGAGACATTCAGGGTAAAACTGGTCATAGCTGTCACATACTGTTAGTTAGTAGGGGTCATCAGTTGGCCGATATATGTCGTCTGCAGTTGAAAGGTCAATAAAATGACATCAATGAAGACCGATAGCTTCTGATACTGTTTAGTGAAAGAATCAAAGAATCCCCCAGAACCATTATCGTCCCTTCTCTTGTTCTTGACAGTTATTTCTTGATTAGATACAAGCATTGGACTAGTTTAAAGTGGAGCGAGAATCTCTGAATATCCTCTTTTTTTCTAGCCATAAATACTTTGTATCATAATTTTAATTTTTGAAAGAAAAATAAGAATAAAACGATATAGGACGCCAAAACTGAAAAGTTTTGCAATTTTTTCCAATCGTTGCCATACAAAAACAGATGCAAAATCACCGACCACAATTACAAATCAAAACTCCGATCCAACAGAATTGTAAGTATCTTTTGAGTTTTGATCAATAATATCTTAAATTACATCCTATATTTTGAATTTTTGATAAGGGTTATATATTTGCCAAACATCAGTAAGCTTTTGTTATAAAACTGTGTTTTTTTATTGAACGGAATGCAAAAAAGGGGATGGGGGAGCGGGAAAGAAACATATGCGTCATGAATGATGGTTGAGCAGAATTGCCCCTCTAAATTTTCAATTTTAATTAACTGAATTTTCTTTCTCTCTCAAAATTTTCGAAAAATAATACAGCTTGTTTTTATCAAAGGATAAGTTAAAAAATAATAATTTTTTAAAGTAACTGAACAGTAAAAGAAAGGATAATCAAGGATTATGTATCAGGGAGAAGTAATGTCCCCCTGAAGTCCCGTAAAGACTATTTTTAATTCTGCTTCTCTTTCACATTTGCAATTTTTGTAAACTTGAGATTAAAATACATCAAGTATTCAGAAAAAGAAAAAAAAATGTTTCATTATTTTATTTTGTAAAAAAGCTGATAGATATTTAATTTGGGGTTTTTAATATACATCTTATTTGTTATATTTCTAAATACATATTTTATGGAATTACTGCAATATTGTTTAAAAATGTCTCCTATCTCTATAAAGTTTGCAACACTGTAAAAAAAAAAAATAAAAAAAAATAAATAAAATAAAATAAAATACAACGTTTTAAACTTTAGATTGATTTTATTATGATTTTCTATAGATATTCATTAATTCAGTTAAGTACTTGTAGTTCGTTTACAAGTTACATAGAACTATTTCATTAAATTATGCCATACGGAAAGTAAACTCTTTACATTCTATTTAAATGACGTTACACGACTTAAAGAACGATGAAATTTATATATATTACTGAAATGCATAACAATACGCTTAATTTGGAAAAAGGATTGAGTAGCTTTTATCGTTCACTTACAGGGATATACAAACAAATTACATTGCACTACTCTCAGTGTACAATAATTGTTTGAAAAGCGTATTGTGAAATTGATATACGTTATTGAGGAGGGAGTTTTAACGTCACCCACTGAAAACATAAGGAATTTATCATATCAATTTTCTTTAACATGTATGAACAATATTGCAGGATGCGCATTTTCAGTCTTAACTAATTTTTATTACGTTATGTGGAATGAATTCTATAAATCATGTGCAGTGCAGCAAGTCGAATTATTTAACTTGTGTGGGCGAGATTTAAGAAGTAAATAGATTTAGAAATATTATCTTTTTTTCTTTTTAGCATAAATAAGTTTTACTGTGAAAATATAATAGAAATAACTGTAACGAACTTTAATTGCCAAAAATACATTTTATTAATTGTTTTACACTTTTTTTATTTAATTACATTGTTAGTTTTACTATGTGGTATGTAAAAAATATAAATATTATATACTAAAGAATTTGCATGTTAAGAGACTTCTTACTTCACTCACGTGAAAATACCCGCTTTCTGAAGTTAATCTTGTGTATTTTTTTTTTTTTTTTTTTTAATGTTTCGTTTGCATTTAAATGTTTTTAAACTACTTTTGCATTGATATCTGAAGCCGATTGTTTGAATAATTTGTTTTTGGAACCGGTTTCGAAAGTCAAAATATCTTCATTAAAAAAAGACTGAACAAAATCGAAAAAGTGGAAAATGGACATTGTGGAAATCAAGCTTTCAGGATTGGTACAGGGAACAAAAGATCTTTACGGACCGGTCATAGGCTCGAAGTCAGAGCCTGGAACGAATGCCGTTAATGGAAATCGGGCCGGGCCTAATCATTAATCTTTCCGGGTCGGGCTCGGGCCGTACATTTTTTCCTGGTGTATCCGGTCAAGTCGGGCCTAACTAATTTTTCCTTACGAAGCCAGGACTGATTTCATTCTTCCTAATCTTTACGAACCAAAATAATCAGTTTCAGTTGAATCACCCATATGAAAATCACTTTCTCGATGTAGTCAAGTCTGTTCAAAAATCAGTAAAATTTGGCTTGGTCTAAAATTTTTTACAAAAAAGGCACATACTTCTAAGTCGTCATTATTCTACAATTAAACATTGAATTTATTCTTTTTAAAGAATCGTAGATTTCTAGATTTATTAAAATAGTGTTAAACATAAAAAAAAAAAAAAGCCTATGGCGGAATTTTTTTTTTAACTGAAAACTGGAAATTTCTTTTAAATTTCTTTTGAATTGTTCACCCATATAAAATTAATACAATAATACGCGCGAAGAAATATATTAAACATTTACAACTGCTAAGACGGGAACGTATTTTTTTATTTATTTATTTTTTTTTTTTCAATACGATTCCGTTTTAGAAGATTTTACTTCTACAATATACCCTCTTTACTTACCTATCATACGTAGTATAGGGTAAGTCTTGCAATCGTTTTGAAAATCGGAAAAAAAAATTCGACGGATTTACACGCTTCAGATACTGAAGATTCCGAAAAACATATTTTTAGAAAAAAAAATTGCCGTCCGTCTGTCTGTCTGTAAACGCTCTATCACCCGAACAAATGGAGATAGAGACTTAAAACTTTGTATGTACTTAGTAAGAATAGGACAAAGCCTATTTAATATCAGTAACCTCTATTATCCGGAACTATTTTTTTTCAGATTCTCGAGAAATTCGTTCTGATGAAATGCATATAAAAATTACAGAATTTTTTTTTTTTCTTTTTTAAGGAAAGGACGTAAATGGCATTAAAATAACACAAATTTTGCATCAAGAACGAAGTCGGTCTGATTAATGGTTGTCGAGATATTTGTAATCCTGTTTTCCACATTCTTCGATTTTTCATGACCCTGTATTTTCTTCAAATTTCAATTCAAAGATATGTTTTAATTGGAAATGAGATGCTTAATCTGACGCAGCAAACTGTTAGTCAATATGATTATTGTTTTTGGAGTTATAAGGATGTTTCTTTTACGCAATCCGGTACTACTTGTGTAGTTTGGTATTTTACATAATTAGTCGAAATGGTTTCATCAGCAATTCATTAATGGAGCATTACTATGTATATTAAGAATATTTAAATATACGTTTAAATTTTGTTTTGGAATTGCAATGCCTTTTATAAATAGTTTTCACATATTATATAATGCATATCCATGATGGGTAAGTATTACAGTGGCCCCCAACGACTAGTTTAGATTTGTATGTCTCCATTACATGGAATATGGATTAATAATACTAATACTAACTGAAACCTTTAAATACAAACAGAAGTTCATCAATATAATAAATCCATAGTCCATCCATAGTCATGTCTTCTACTTTCCTATTGGCTGTTTCTTCAGCTTGCTACCTTTCCCGCCTTTTCACTTCAGTCGTGCCGCTACGTTCATAGTAAATGCACGTCTTTTCGCGCCTGACGAAGAAAGACTAAAAGTTCTTTCGAAAGGCCTTGCTCAATTTAATCTATTTTATGGTGTTTTAAAGAAGTTGTTTATCTTCAAAGGTTCGTCAAAAGCATAAATATCACAGCCTACGGCACTTCTGCATAAATAAAAATTATAAACATGAAAAAAAAGATAAGTCCGCAAGAGTAAATATCAATGTTCCGTAGAAATTCACTCGGGTAAGGACCGAAATTTTAACTATTTTTCCGGTACGGGCTGAGCTCGGGTCTTGTTTTTAGCTATTATATTCGGCCGGGTCGGCTAATTTTTTCTCTACGGGCCGGACCGGACTCGGTCCGAAATTGTAACTTTAATAACGGGCCAGGCCAAATTTTTTTCTATGGAAAGGGCCTAGAAATTTCGGTCCGTACAGATCTCTACAGGGAACGCCCTGTAATGGTTGGTTCAGGTTGTGAACACTGTAACAATAATTTATTGCATAGGAATAGGAATGTATGGGCGCAAATGACGTGTTGGGGTGCAAGCATTAGGAACTCAATTTGTCCCTTTTTATTATTTCAAGTTTTCTCATTCATATCTGAAAATTCCTATATTGTTATGTTTTTTATTTAAGAGAGACATTTTATGATTACTTAAAGAAAAAATTCTTTGAAAATTTCTGGCATGAAATTAAAAATTTTAATTAAATAACCCCATTTCTGTTTTTTTTCCACGTATTTTCTGTTTTTGACAGATTTGCCAATTTTTCTTTTTTTCTTTCCTTTTTTCTCTTTTAATATATATATATATTCAAAACTTTCGATTTCAAACCAGAAAATTTCAAAGATGTTTTTTTTTCTTTTTATAATCATGAAATATCCATCTTAAATAAACAAAAGAATAGCATATGAATTTTTTGGTATGAAGGAAAATTTTTGAAATAGAAAGGCGCCAAATTGGCTACTTAAAGTTTTAAACATGAATTTAGAATCACTCTGTATTTAAATTTGTGTTTCAAGTAAAAAATTGTTAAAATTGTTGTAACATAAAATAAATTACGTTGAATGAATTTCTTTTACATTTGAATAACTAAGTACAAAATAAATAAATAAATTATTTATGTAAGCAATTTAAAGTTTTTTTAATTTAAATTAAATTTTAAATGTAAATTTAATGTAATTAAATTAAATTTTTAGTTATTTTTAAGTTAAGTTAATTTAATTTAATTTTTAAATGTAAATTAAATTTAATTTTTTAAATTATTTATCCCTGGAATTCACAATCAAATTAGCCGTATGGGTGACAGAGATCCTACTGTTCGAGACTACGAGCGTCCCCCCACTTTTTTTCCCAGGACTACACCACTGTCTTGGAAACATTACAATAGTAACTTTAATTATGAATACTGTAAACATTGAAACATGAACAAGCTAACAAACATGAGAAACTTTCTCATTTTATAATAGGTGACAACCAATCAGCACTAGCCAGCACATGCTGGAACTATTTTGCATAAAACACATAAAGTTGAGTAACATTGAAAACACCTGTTGAAAAATATTTGATATCTTGTGAGCAACCAACCAACCATAATTTTTACCTGAAAACTAGTCAAATCAAAAATGTAAACAAAATGGATATCTGCATGCTGTTGAAGGTTAGTGATTAGTTTTGTTAGTAGGTTAGTAGTTTTAATTAGTGAAACAATAAAAAGGTACCTTAATGAATAAATTATAGACTTAACATAAAAAATGAAAACTTAATATACTTAATGAAAAATGATGGAAAAAAAACTTAATATAAATGTGGTTCTTCCACAAAATGCCCCCCTTTTCCAACATTTTTCATATTAAACATATACATTCAAACTTATACACAATAGAAAAATTCACTTTAAAAAAAAAATTCATGATTAAGTTCAAAAAAGTTTTTTTTTTTTTTTTTTTTTTTTTTTTTTTTTTTTCCCTCAGCTTAAGTACGCACATCTAAGTTTCATAAATAGCTCCTTGCACAGTGACTTGGTTAGAAGATCAGCTAAATTGTCTTTAGACTTAACATGAATGATATCAAACACATTCTGCAAATACAGATCTCTGACGAACATATAATTTTAAATCAATATATCTATTCCTGATATTCTCAGCTCTGTTTTTAATAAACTGTATAGCTGCAGCATTGTCGCACTTTAATATTGGTTTTTGATTACCAATAACATTTGAATCAAGATTAAGAGTAGAATATAATTGTTCCACGGTTGAATTCAGGTACTTAAGTTCTTTAGCAGCTTCCGAGGCTGCAATAAATTCAGATTCCATTGGAGACATGGCTACACAAGTCTGTTTCACCACACGCCAAGTTATAGGGAGGCCATTCAAGAAAATAGAATATCCAGTCCAGGATCGGCGGTCACTCGGATCACTAGCCCAGCTAGCATCAACATAGGCAGAAAGTTGAATGGGAGGGTCTTGAGGGAACATTTGGATTCCCAATTCCTTAGTAGTTCCAAGGTAGCAAAGGATTTGCTGAAGACATTTCCAATGGATAGGTCCAGGATTTTCCACAAATTGAGAAAGGGCTGCTACTCCATAGCTGATATCAGGTCTGCAACGTCCAGCGATGTAGAGCAAGCATCCCAACAAATTTCTGTATGGAACATCTTCCATCTGGTTGTCATCAGTCTGCATATCTTTCCTAGAAGGAACAACTCCAGGTTGGAGAGGAAAGGAAATTTTAGTAAAGTTTTTAAAATTAAATTTTTCAAGACATTTTTCAATGTACTTTTTACAATGAATTTTCATGGAATCACCAGTTGTATCAAATTCAATACCCAAAAGTTTAGAAATAGGTCCCATATTTTCTACTTCATATAAACTTTTTATAAGAGAAACTACTTCTTTTAAAATATCTTCATTTTCAGCAAATATAGGCAGGTCGTCGACATAAACTAGTACCACTGCTTTCTTTTTATAAGAATACACACAAGTAAGTCCTGGTATTTCTTTAAAACCATTACTAATGAGTTTATTGTGCAGTTCTTCATACCAACATCTTCCAGACTGATGAAGACCATATAAAGCTTTATGTAATTTTAAGACATACTTTTCCTTTCCTACTTTTACATAATCTGCAGGTTGTCTTATGTATATATCCTTATCTATAGCACCATACAAATATGCACATCGCACATCTAGTAAACAATGTTTCCATCCCAAGATACATATGAATAACGCAATAAAAAGTCTAATTAATAGGAAGTTTACAACTGGACTATATGTCTCTTCATAGTCTAGTCCTTCTCTCTGGTTATTCCCCAAGGCTACCAATCTGGCTTTAAAATTTCCAAGTTTATCATTGGCTTTCCTTTTAAGAGTGTATACCCACTTGGTACCTAAAATTTTACAGTTTTCTGGTTGTGGAACTAATGTCCAGACATTTCTATCAATCATAGTTTTAATTTCAGCATCCATCGCTTCTTTTCAAAATTTAGCTTCAGGAAGAGATTTTGCTTGTTTCGGGGATCTTGGTATAATAATTTCTGCACTGCAGGCTTCCTCACTGTCCGGTTCATTAGTATTATTCTCAGTTTTTAAGATAATAGGACCCTCATATTCATCTTTATATGAAAAACTTACTAAATTTTCATCATATATTATTTTATTTTTCCTACAATACTCTTGCATTTCTCTTTGACTTCTTAAAGTCTTTCCATCAGGTGTAAAAATATAAATGTCAATTTTTCCCTTTGAAGCCCCTTTACTTCTTACTGTTCTTATCCTTTGAAATGTAACTGTATTCGGCTCTGGTTCAGGACTAGGGGTAAGTGATCGAGGTTCCTCTTTTAATTCAGTCACTTTTCCTTTTTCATTTTCGGTTTGTTGGTTTAATGGCTCTGGTTTTAGATCAACTTGTAATTTGGGACTTGAAACACCGTTTCCTAAATTACCCCCCAAATCTTCATCGTCAAATTCTGAAGAAATATTATGACCCTCCTTTGCTTTTCCTAATATTTTTTCATCAAAAGTTACATGTTTACTTTCTACAATAGTATTTTCATCAGGTATATAGATTCTATAGCCGCTTGTTCCAAACCCATATCCAACTAAAATACCTTTCTTAGCACGAGGCTGAAACTTATTTCTTTTCTGTGGGGGTTGATGAACATAGGCTATACAGCCATATCTTTTAAGATGATTTAATGATGGCTTTTTATTATACCACCGCCTGAAAGGGATATCATTTATAGTAGAATGTAATGTCCTATTTCTTATGTAATTTATCGTCATCATGGCTTCAAGCCAAAAATCATCTGTTAAATTAGCTGAATGCAATAATGTCCTCATTCCGTCAAACAGTACCCGATTGTATCTCTCCGCACAACCGTTCATTTGCGGAGAATAAATCGTGGTGTGTTCATGTCTAATACCAAGATTTTCTAAAAACTTTTCTAATGGTCGGTTACAGTATTCTAAACCATTATCTGTCCTCACAGTTTTAACCTTTTTCCAGTTTGCCTTTCTACCAAAGCAATAAAATCTTTAATTTTACTATAAACTTCATCCTTATTACGTAAGGGGAAACAAAAAGCCCTGCGGCTGAAATCATCAATAAAGGTTAAAACATATCTATAACCATGTTTTGTTGTAACTGGAGCCGGACCCCAGACATCAATGTGGATAAGTTCTAACAGCTCTTTAGATCTAATCTGGGGTAATTTTGGGTGACAGCTCTTGTACTTTTACCTATAACACATGATTCACACCGTGTTTCTTCACCTTTAAGTTTCCCAGGATTTTGTATAATATTTTTATTAAACATATCTTTCAAGGTACTTAAGTTTACATGTGCTAATCTTTCATGCCATAGCATGATATTATTCCTATCTAAAGCATAAGCACTGTTATAATTGTTTTCTTTACTTAAGTTTATGTTGAGTCCTAATTTGTTCATTTTTTCCTTTAAATTGAAAGTTCTCATTACTAGGCCAACCTCGTATGGTATAAAAATTACCCTTTAACTTAGCACTCCATAAGTATTTCCATTTAGGTGAAAAAATTTGAAACCCTTTATCTAGTCGGGCATGCATTTTAGCTTTATCCATTTTAGACATACTAATTAAATTTCTATGAATAGATGGCACGTATAAAACATCATGTAAATTTACAGTTTTTATTTTATTTCGATCTTTAATCTTAAATTCAACTTCCCCAATACCCTGTACTGTATGGGGAGTGGTTCCCATACGCACGACAGCACCTGCTGGAGGTTTCCTTAGTTCTGTAAAAAATTCTTTATTCTGGCATACATGTGCCGATGATGCACTATCCAGAGTCCATTCTCTATTTGCAGGAAAAAGTTCATTTACATAACACTTATCTACCATAAATTCAGAGACAAATGAGCTTATTCTAGGTTTAGTTCTAGAAATTAAAGTTTTGTTTCTACAAAATTTAGCTAAATGATTGCTTTTACCACATAAAAAACAAGTTTGCTTTTTCCTTAAGCCTTGTTCAATTGCAATTTGTTTATTAGAATTGTCTTTGGTTTTAACAGTTAATAAACACTCTTGTTTTTGAAGATCACGGAAATTTCGCCGATTGTATTCTTTTAAAATTTCTGTTTTTAGATTATCAAATTTAAAATTAGATTCAACACAATTTTCAAATTCCCTAGCAAGGTAATCATATTCCTCTGTCAAACACTGTAACAATTGATAACACCTATGATCTTCACTAATAGATTCCCCAGAATCAGTTAACTTCCTATAACAATCCTCAAACCTAGCTATAAATGTAGGCAACTCTTCATCTGGAAGTATCCTTAAATTTCTGAACTCTGCTAGCCTATATGCTTTTAAAGATCTACACTCAATTTCTAAATTTGTTTTAAGTGTATCCCATATAATTGAAGGTTCACTTAAATGATTTATTTCAAGTTCAACTTCTCTACTACAATATGTTTTAAGTAAACCAGCAGTTTTACTTTTACTTTGATTAAGTTTGAATTTATCAACTTCACCCAAGTCATCTTCTTTTGGCCATTTACTCTTATCTATCCATATTATTAAACCCTCTGACTCTAGAATCCTTTTTATATTTGTTACCCAAGAATTGTAATTATGCCTAGTCAATAGCAATTGAGGGTTAGGGCTAGCAGCCATGTTTGTTTACAATTACTGAAATACTTCTAAGTTAAAACTCATTCAATTATGCATTTACAATGGTGCAATACTGGGCCACCATAACCCTTTGTACTGCTTAATGTAATATCTATAGCAGAGTAATTACTTTAAAAATTGATAAGCTTTAACTGTCTTGAAGTCAATGAAAGAGTAAATAATGTACATCTTGTAAATTGAAAATAAAATGTCTACTTACAAGTCTGAAGGAGCTTTGTAAAATAATAACTTGAAAAGAAACACAACCTGTTTTAAAATCAACAGCAGCTTTATTAATATACCTTGAAGCATCTTGAAAGCATCTTGGAAACATTACAATAGTAACTTTAATTATGAATACTGTAAACATTGAAACATGAACAAGCTAACAAACATGAGAAACTTTCTCATTTTATAATAGGTGACAACCAATCAGCACTAGCCAGCACATGCTGGAACTATTTTGCATAAAACACATAAAGTTGAGTAACATTGAAAACACCTGTTGAAAAATATTTGATATCTTGTGAGCAACCAACCAACCATAATTTTTACCTGAAAACTAGTCAAATCAAAAATGTAAACAAAATGGATATCTGCATGCTGTTGAAGGTTAGTGATTAGTTTTGTTAGTAGGTTAGTAGTTTTAATTAGTGAAACAATAAAAAGGTACCTTAATGAATAAATTATAGACTTAACATAAAAAATGAAAACTTAATATACAGTAGACTCCCTCAAATCCGCACAGCTTCGGACCAGAGGTTTTGCGGATTTTAGAATTTTGCAGATTTCTGGTCATTGCTTTGTTTACATTATTAAAACAATAATTTGAGAGCAATTAATAGTGCAATCAGAACTATAATGAATGCTTACAATATAATTAAATACTAAAATAAGTAATAAACTAATAAAAATTTAGATAATTTCTTAAATGATTAAAATATTAATAGCAAAGGTCAAGGTAATAATCAATAGTGTCTGATTAGATATTCATTATAAAGATTAAATGTATTTTTCCAAAATTATTCAACAAAACTTGCCTCATAAAAGTACATTACTAATTCACATCAAAATCATAAATTAAGGATTTTTTTTTCAAGTTTAGCCAGGTTTAATAACCAAAAAATCTTGATTAATGCATAAATATATTTGATAAGATAATTGTGATTACCAGTAATATCAGCAATATCTTGAATTTTTTCCAAAAAAATTTATTTTTCCTTCATGGAAAAAACATGAATAGACTATTATTAAGAAAATTACAAATTAAAAAACATATAGAATTGATACAAAACTAAAAAAAATCAAATTTTGTCCCAATATCCAAACTGAAATTTTCATTGTTTACATCCATAAAATATGTGCGGATTTTAGAGAGTTGCGGATTTCTGGTTTGCGGATTTGAGGGAGTCTACTGTACTTAATGAAAAATGATGGAAAAAAAACTTAATATAAATGTGGTTCTTCCACAATTACACTTTTCGAATTTTACTGTGCATAAAATGAAAAAGCATTCCGTTTTTAATTTTAGCTGAATACATTTACATTTTTACAATTAAAAATGTACGTAGTTCTAATGTAATAGAACAAACAAACAAACCAACAAAAAACAAGAAAATTTTAGCAGTTTTTACTGTCATTAGATTTAACTTAATTTTTTTAACTTTTGGGAGGGGCTTCAGCCCCCTTAGCCCCCTCCCTGTCTACATGCCTGATTATAGGTAGTTTCCATTCTTACAGGTATCCTCAAAACCACCCACTGTCTAATATAGTTCTGAAAAGAGATGTGTAAGTAAAACTTGTGAAAACGAAACCTGTCTATAACAGAATTCTTTTCAAAAGGAGAAAAAACCAAATTTTGATGAAAAATTTTCATACAATTATAATTGTTGGGATGGAGACTTGTCTAAAATGGATATATATATATATATTTTTTTCCCTGGTCCCTTTCAGTTCTTTTTAAGTTTTACTACAGGCACACTATTTAAAGAGTTTCCTGGTAGATATGAACCTGGCCCCGCCTGAGCCAGTATTTATACCAAAAGTGTACAGTAGAAAAAGAAAATTACATATAACATTAAATAATATTTTTTAAAATGTTTGAAAAGTAATTATTTTAAAACTATTTTTTAGATAGATTCTGTTAAAACTAAAAGAAAATTTAAATTTAACATTATCAAAAGAAAAGTTTGGCATCAAATAAAAATATATTTTTTACCTAAAAGGATTCTTATATTTGTTTTTATCTTTAACTAAGAAAATCTTATGGGTATGTAGTGTGTTTCATGAATAAATCCATGAAATTTGTAGAAATTACTATTTATCTACTAAACAATCAAACAACATTTATCATTTAAAAAAAAAAGGTACAGCATTTTTTGCTGTAAACAATTCATTCCTCATAACAATCTGTCTGGATTGGCGTGACTCTGAAAATAATCTTAAATTAAAAATGTTAAAAGTTCTGATTTTATAGGAAAAGAGGAAACACGGCTCAACTGCCTTTTGTCTCAATAATATGATAATTATATTTACTTATGGCTGAAAGTGACTTTGTAAATTGCAGAGTACAGCTTCAGCATCAACAAAGTTCATAAAAAATATAATAATGAATAAAGTTGTATCCATATAAAGAGTGATTACGACTTTTTTACATTTGCAAACCACAAACTAAAAACAAAAGAAAATATTCTCTTTGTGTTAGATCTCTAAATAATAATGATGATGACCGTAATAATAAACGATCCACTTGAAAAATGACCCCTGTCACAAACAAAAATCAAACTAAAAACATTCATTTATTTACCATAAACAATTCATTAACAAATCATTACAAACAATTCATTATTCCCGCCTCTTTTGTTGGCACACTGTATCATTAGATTGTCATCACCAATACCAAATATAATCTGTTTTTCAGTTTATGAGATTGTCGAAAAGGAAAAGGAAACATTCATTTATAAGGCATAAAAAAATGATGATAAATTGGAATTCAATTAATTATTTATTATCTAACATAGAACAACAGGAATAGTACTTTTAATTTACTTTATAAAATATAATACCAAGTATTATGCATGTTTTTAATTAAAATTAAGACATTTTGATTAATTAACTTTTTTGTTTATTGGCACATCAAGATCGTGTAAAGTATTTTTTTTTTGGGGGGGGGGGGGATGGCTCATGGATGTGGAAAAGTTTGCCATGCCTGATCTATACCAATGTCCTCCAGACATTTTACTACTGCTAATGTGTAGACCAAATCAAATGCTTTTTCATTATCAATAAAGGCAAGGCAGGGGGATAAATTATATTCTTTGTTTTTCTATGAGTTCCCTTACTGTTTGGATATAATCCATTGTGTTAAATCTGCTTCGGAATTCTCCTTGTTCTCTAGGTTGAGCTGATAAACTTTGCTGAATATTTAAAAAATCAATGATAGTAAGCTGATTTGACTGTAGTTTTTAATGTTTTTTTCCTTCTCCCCTTTCTTGTAAAGTAGGACCATCACAGCACTATTTCAATCTTCTGGTACATCTGACTTCTCAAGACATTTGAAAAACAGTAAGGATAGCCTTTTTGCAAAATATTCTGCATCTGTGGTAAGATCAATTGTAAATCCATCTTCTCCTGGACATTTACCTATTTTCATAAATCTAATGGCTTGTAAAACTTCATCTGTCATCACTGGGATTATCTCTGCAATTTCTGTTAAGTTTTCTCGTTGAAAGTGTAGGTTGATTTCCCTTTGATCTTCACAATTATATAGATCATTATAGATTTTTTTCCACAATGTGTACTATTCTGTCATTGATTTTTTTTTTTTTTTTTTTTTTTATTATTGTTCCATCTGCTCTCTTCAGTGCAAAAATATCTTTCCTTCAAACACATAGTTTGTGCTTAGTTGATTTTAAACTTTTGTTATCTTCTACAATTTTCTTGACACAATCACAGTTAAATTTTCTGATTTCTTCTGTAACACATTTTCATACAATTTTACATAATTCAGCGTATTCAACTTTTGATTTAGGATAAATTTTCTTCATTTTAAATTCTCTGCTTTTTTCATCAATCTTTTTATTTCTTCTGTTCTTTTCTTTGCCTGTTTTACTTGAGCATTGCCGACTATTTTCTTTACAATTTCTTGTATTAATATTAATGTTAAATCTGCATGACAAACTTTAATGTTAAAACTTACAACTAAAAATCATATTAAACCACTCTGAAAAGATCTACGATCAATGATTTGCATAATTTTTATTTCAACTTTTTTAGAACATACACAAATCAAAAAAGTCTGAAAATAGTGATGTAAACAAATAAAATTGGCATAAAAAAAGATGTTGCGTAGTAAGTATTCAACAATTATATGGAAAAGATCTAAACAATGAGAAAATAACTTTGTTATGCAATTTCTTGCTAGAGTGTACAGAAATGTACTGTTATGCACTAATTAAATATGAAAAAATAGAAAGAAAATCAGATAGTGGGTGAACAACAAATATTACTAAAATAGCAAACTAACACTAAATAAATTCTCTCTGGACAAAGATTACATAAATTGGAAGAAAACCACAAGTCTCATTCACTACAATGTAGGGTGGATGCTTTAGTTTTGTCCACATTTAGAAAAAAGTTGAAATACAAATTTTATAGTTTTTGTATGAATGAAGCATATTAAATCATAATAATAGTATTCTTTAGTAAATTTAATTTCCTTTCTGTTAATTATAATAATTTTTTGTACAATATTTTAGATTGTGAGTAATGATTCATTAAGTAATTTCTTTCAATTTGTACCAGTTTTTGGCTACCCCTGCACCAGTTTTGGCAACCCCAATATCATGTAGTTTAACAAACATTTTAATTGATAACAAGTAAAAGTAAAGCATTTTTATGCAACATCTATTTTGCCACACATATATTTGTTTGCTGCATAAAAGAATTTTGCATTTTTTTTTTTTTTTTAATGAAATCATAAAAACATCAAATAAAATATATTTAAGTTGATTTTAACTGAATTTAAATTTAAAAACAAAAAATATATTTGATTCATAAAAGAGACAAGAGTGCCTGTAGGACATAAAAAGTTTATTTTAACATTTTGCATATTTACAATTACATATATCAATGTTTATGATTATATGGATAGAATCTTATAATTGTTCCATTTTTATAGGAAATAGTATTCTGACAATCTCTAAAATCCACTTTTTCAATTGCTTTGTAACTTTAATTCCTAGTACTTGGCTGCCAATTCACTTAATCACTCTGAGTTTTCAGAGGTTAAATATAGGTTAGAGTCTTAGAAAAACCATCACAGAGGTCATTCTTTTTCTTTTCAGACCCATATCCCCCATATAGATAATTGGCAGTCATAAAAAACACAACCCTATTACTCAAACCTACTATTTGAGATTCAACTTTAGAAAAAAGTGGTGTCTATTCTATAAACTTGTGATTAAAAGTAGACTCCAAAACTTAGCTATCTTGTAGTTCTGACAATACATTTTGAAAGGTTTTAATTTTACTTCTTATCTTAGAACAATGTTAAAATTAGACCATTTTTTAAGAGTACAGAATTGTCTTTTTTAGACTTGGTAAAATGAATCCTGTTCGTAGTGAAAAAAATTTCACGTTGTTATTTCTAAATTCATTTGCTTGAAATTTAAAAAAAATTATCCAACTTCATTATTTTTTTTGAAAAAATACAAGAAACCGCTAAATCATGCAGTAACTTTATTAAACTTTTAAATTTGTCATAAAATATTTCGAAATTCTTCTAAATATATTGCTAAATTTTCACTATAATTAGTCTTGTGGCCAAAAGTGGGACATAATGTTGTACCCTTTTTGCCTACTCCATGGCCATAACTGGTACACATAGCAAATTTAAAGCATTAGTTTTGTCCACCTCCCTTTAAGCTGTAAAAATAATTAATTTAAATGTGAAATTGCAATAGAGAGACAGCTTACCTCATAAAACCTCATAGCAATTTGTTTCGGAACAAATAAAGTTTGATAAATGCCTAATATTGAAAGATTATGAAAACTTGTTAGCTATGCAAAAACTGTAA
This sequence comes from Maratus speculifer, assembly GCA_964019185.1. Classification (NCBI taxonomy): domain Eukaryota; kingdom Metazoa; phylum Arthropoda; class Arachnida; order Araneae; family Salticidae; genus Maratus; species Maratus speculifer. The sequence continues at coordinate 2,292,659 of OZ025293.1, read as the reverse complement.
TACATGTGAGTACACACTATAGTTTCACTTTTTTTTTTTTAAGTCCCATTTTATCAAAAAATAAACAAATGGGATTGGAAATGATAAAAGAGTGTTTGATTAAGGAGTAAGAGTGCATATAACTTTTTAAAATCAATTTACAGCCTAAATAAGGGCAAACCAATTCATTGTGGCCAAAACTGGAGCATCTACCTAGACTAAAAACTGCCCATACAAAATTGATATTAAACGCTACAAAGTGAAAAAGTTGCCATCATATGCAGAAACACAGTTAAAATTCATTAAATTGAATGACTGTTCCATAAGAAATTTTATGCAAAATTCTTCCTTGTTTGATGATGAAAGTTAATTTACTTTTTATAAATCCAAAAAGTTTATATATATATATATATATAAAATTGAAAACAAAACAATGTTTGTTTAATTTTCTCTGGCAAGGGAAGTTTCAAACTGTATTTTGAATTTTGCTGTTTTCTAGTTTATCAAATAAAAAAGTTTACCAGAAGCAATGACTTGAAAATATTTTATTCTTATAAATATGTATTTTTCTGCTCAAAATTAAGTTTTTGATATTATAAAGTTTTATCTCATGCCAAAAAAAGATTCAGGAGTATCATTGCAAAAGATACTTTTTGCATAAAAATAAAATAATTTGCCTCAGTGTTGGCAAATCTTTTTTTAAGCATTAAGTGACAAAGTCCACAAAAATAACTGAAAAGCAAAGACATATTTAAGAGTATGAAAAAATAATAGAGATATTTGGGGGAAAAAAAAAGTAAAGATTCAAAAATCATCCAAAGAGATTTTGCATCACTGGCAACAAAATACAACACAGCTTTTGCCAAACAAAAATTTGTGGGGTATCATTAGTATTTTTCATATCAATTATTTTTGTATGTTTAAATAACACCCTACTTTGTTTCAATGTGTTATTGTTTGCTGTCATTATGTCTATAATTTTGCCCATATTTTAGTTATAACCCGGTACATCTCTCAAAAATCATCCTTATAAAATATCTTTTTTAATTTGATGTTATCAATTAACCCAAACATAATCTAGACATTTTTTCTATTAAAAAATATATTTTAAAATATGAAAATTATTAATAAACTCATGTTTAAACAGTTTATCAATTGTGACATATACTATAATGCGAGCAAAAATTGTGTGTGTGTGTCTGTGTGGGTAAATTTTATCTCAAAAACGGCTCTAACGATTTTCGCAAAAATTTGGTTTTCCCCATTTTCGGGCACAAGAAGACCATTGGGTTAGGTCACATGTTCGAGAAAATTCGATTATTGGGTCATAATGGGTCAGGATCAAGCTATTTATATCTAGAGAACGGCTGGATCGATTTTAAGGAAATTTTGTATCCAATCGTTTTTCGGCACGAGAAAACAATTGAGCTGGGTCACATGTTCGAAAAATTTTGATTAGTGGGTCATTTTTGGGTCATTATGGGTCAAGCCATTTTAATCTAAAAAACGGCTCTAACGATTTCGACCAAATTTTATATTGTATCGCTTTGGATTACAAGAAGACCATTGGGTTAGGTAACATGTTCGAGAAAATTCGGTTAGTGGGTCATTTTTGGGGTCATTGTGGGTCATGCTATTTTTATCTAGAGATTTCCTCATGCAATTTTGATTAAAAATTGCATTCTATGGTTTTCGGGCACAAGAAAAACATTGGGCTAGGTTACATGTTCAAGAAAAAATTTTAATGGGTCATTAAGGGTCTGGTCAAGCTATTTATATTTAAAGAACGGCGTGATCGATTATAATGAAATTTTGTATGTAAGTTTTTTGACACGAGAAAATTAATGGGCTATCTCACATGTTTGAGAGATTTCGATTATAAGAGTCATTTATGGGTCATGATGGGTCATGTCAAGCTATATCTAAAGAACATGTGGATCAGTTTTAACGAAATTTTGTATACAACATTTTTTGGCACGAGAAAATCATTGGGCTAGGTCACATGATCGAGAAATTTCGATTAATGGGTCATAAAGTGTCTGGGTCAAGTTATTTATATTTAAAGAACGGCAGGATCGATTTTAACGAAATTTTGAGTGTAACAATATTTATACACAAGAAAACTAATGGGCTAAGTCACATGTTCGAGAGATTTCAATTATAAGGGTCATTTGTGGGTCATGGTCAAGCTATATCTAAAGAACGGGTGAATCGATTTTAACGAAATTTTGTATACAGCATATTTTTGGCACAAGAAAATCATTGGGCTATGTCACATGTTCGAGAAATTTCGATCAGTAGGTCACTTTTGGGTTATTCTAATTTTATCTAGACAATGTCTCGCGGAAATTTGACTAAATTTTATATTCTATCGTTTTCGGACACAAGAAAATCATTGGGTTAGGTCAGATGTTTGAGAAAACTCGATTAATGAGTCATTTTGGGTCATAATGCATCAAGGTCAAACTATTTTTACCTAAAAATTGGCTCAATCGATTTTATCTAAATTTTGTATTTAACGTTTTTCGGCACGCAAAAATTAATGAATTAAGTCACATTTTCGAGAGATTTCGATATAAGGGTCATTTGTGGGTCGTGCTAATTTTATCTAGAAAATTGTTCTCACCATTTTGAGTATATTTTCTATTATATCGTTTTCGGGCAAAAGAAAACCATTGAGATAGGACACATGCACGTAACAATTCAATTAGTGGGTTGTTTTAGGTCTTAATGGGTTCGGCCATTCTAATTATATATTACAACGACTCAGTCAATTTTACCAAAATTTTGTAACGGAACGTCTTTTGTCATGCGAAGACTATCGAGCGGAGTTGCATATTAAACAAAATTATATTAGTGGGTCATATCGCTTCATTGCTGAATGCTGTCAAGCTAATTTTACTTAAGAAATGGCTTAAACGATTTTGATTCATTTTGTACTCTACTGTTTTTGATTACCTGAAGACCATTGAGCTAAGTCACATGTTTGATCACATGTGATTAGTGGATCATTTGGGTAATAAAGGTCAGAATCACGAGATTATGGCAAAAGCCAATAAGTTGGTGATATTTGACAAAATACTGGCGAAATTTGGCCGAAAAATCGACTATTAAGGTTACGAAACCAAAACACATATTTGGCACCAAATGAAAGAATGTATCCAAATTTGGTTATATCTGGCAAAAAACATTGTCTTTCTGAATGTGAAGAAATTTCTTACACATTCTTAATAGTCTTCGAGATGCATAGTTAAACTAATCAGAGTCGAGCTAAAAAGTGATTTGGATTGATGTCCTTTCGTTGTAAATTTTAAAATAAAGTAAAATTTATGAACATGTGCATACAAACATAGTTTTCTCATTGATTGTTTTTGTAAATAATGCTATTATTAATAACATGTTTTACAGTAATAATACTATATCGAGTTGAACACAAAGTTAATTTTGACCGAGCTGAGCTCGATCACCCCTGCTAGTATTATTTGCATAAAATGAATCAACCTTGTCAAAAAAAAAAAAAAAAAAAAAAAAAAAAAAAAAATATTTCACAGCTCATTTTATAATTAATTTTTGATTCATTCCATACAAAATAAGCAAATCAGTTGTGGCTAACATATCTTAGATTTTAATCAAAATCCACAAATAAGTAGATGATATTTATGAGTAAATGGGTCATTCCATGTTAAATCAACAAAGAAAAATATACTTTTGAGATTGACATCAAGCAATTTTAATGAAATTCACAGGATTGTTTCTACTTATGTAATAATGCAATAAAATATTTTTGTAGATTTTTTGCAGCCTTTTTTTGGGGAGGATGGCTTCATGAAAAAGTGGAAAACATGTAAAAAATGACATTCTGGTGACAAAAATACAATTTTCTCAACTCCTATGATATATATAGAATTTATTTTGGTGTTGTTTTGAAGGTCTTTGTGTGAACTTTCATATGATATATCACATGACAGGATTTATTAAATTTAATATTTCAAGGTCATTGAATATTATCTTTGACCTTGAAAATATTAAAAAGTCCATTTTTGAAAAATCTGAAGAAAATATATTTTTTACTTCTTAATGTGACAGACATTCTGTAAAAATTTCATATTGGGATTGCAATGGGATCACATAAAAATTAAATAAGAAGCAACTTGCATTACAGGTAACTGTCATTTGTAGCTTTGTGTTGGCGGTCATTCTAGTCCTCACTGTTTGATTGCAATTATTCAGACGAATATGTGATACTATATTTTGCAATTAAATGGGCTTAAATCAATTCATTTTATCTGCTTAACACTCTGCAACTTTTGTAATATTTGTATGAAGCAGGGTTACAAAAAACCCACCTACCTCCCAAAAAGCTGGATGGGTTTTATTGAGTAAAACCCAATAAAACCTGCTTTAATGCAAGTTTTATTGGGTTTTTTACTATCTAATATGAAAGCTGCTAAATATTAAATAATATCATAGTTTTTTTTTTTTTTTTTTTTTTTTGTGTTTAAAGAGTTACTCTATCATATCAAAACAGTTGGAATTTCTGCCAAAATTGTGAAACTAAAGCAATGTGCTTAACACTTTTAAAAGCTTGTTAATATTAAGAAAAAATAAAAAAAGAGCCAAAATCAATATACATAGCTAATTGTAACATTTTTACATAGATGAAAAATGACAAGATTTTTTATATCAAAATTTAACAATATAAAATTCCATAACACAAGCTCCAACTGGAAACAAATTTCACTTATTCACTTTTTGCCAGAATTGGTAAAAAAAAAAGTTTTTATTTTTTGTTTGTTTAAATCAAAATTTCGTTCCCTCTTAAATGCATGGTACAATATTTTCTATAACATATTGTACCATGTTTGTTCATAAAAAATAAATATTGTCGGATATTATATAAGTATTATAGCTTAATTTCAAAATATTCAAATTACATCATTACAATCGTTTATGTAGATAGTAATTCAGATCATTTTGTAAAACATTTTTAGTAACAGTTCTGTATTATGTTCGAAGAATAAACTACTCTGTAAAGTGAATAGTAGATATCTTGTAGATATTATCAAGCATCCTTTGATAGATAAATTATAAAAGATTAAAGATTTGTTTAAAAAATGTGTTCTTGGTGGAGAATGCAGATAAAAAGTAATTACTTAAAGTAACTTTGAAATATGTGATTTGTGTTATTATATAGTATCATATGATGTCAGGAGTAAAAACTTTTTTCACAGCTTTTATACCGATTTATGGTGTTTCAGTGAAAATTACTTATATATTAAGTTAATTAATAAAAATATAAGATGATTTTTTTAATTAAAAACATACTTTCTAGAAAAAAGACTTTCCCTGCCCTCATCTTTAAAAAAAACAAAAAACCCATTAAAACCCAATAAAGCCTGAACCCAATAAAACCCAAAAAACCCCACCTGGGTTGGGTTTTTTTATAAAAAACCCAGGTTTTTTGCAACCCTGGTATGAAGTATTCAGTAAAAAAAAGTAAATTTTACTTAGTAAAATGTTTTTTTTTTTTTTTTTTTTTTTTACAACTTCTTCACAGGGGAGGGACTTAAGTCAAGTGTAATGTCTCCCTTAGAACAAAACCACATGGTCCCATATGATTCAGCCATATGGGGAACTACCATTTCAGTGTTGCTTAAAAATAAAGATTTTCTTGCACAGAAACATACTTAATCTCAGAATAATTCTTATTGTACAAAACTTAAAAAAATTAAAAGATATTAAAAAAAGTTTTATATAAAAATATCGTATGTTAATTTTAAATTTCTTGTAACAAAGTAAAAAAACTAAACATGACTTTTGTTAAAATTGAAAATATACTAGAGCATTTGTATTTAAAAGTATCTAATGCCATTGCTTTGTTTTTGAATATGAATAAAATTTTTCAACTTAAAAAAAGAAAGAAAAAAGCACTGAAAAAATAAAATAGATATTGATAACAATAACTTTTCCCTAAATACTGACTGTTAAATATATTGATTTGTGGACCAAAAACAGTCTTAACTTCTTCTTAGGCATGCAAAGTCTGAGCCCCAAATTTCAGTCCCCTCCACCTCTCCTCCCAAAAAAATAATATAATTTTGTTATATGTATAGATTATTTGTTGATACCAAATCAATCAGCAGATGATTTAAGTAAGGCAAGATAACATTAGGAGCCTCTAATCATGGTTATACCTACCCTTCTCTCCCTCTTCCCTAACTTACTTTCAAGCCAGGCTTTGAATAAAATAAATATATCGATACTCAAAAAGTCATTATTTTACAAAGTTGTTTGAAGCTGATTTAATATTTTTCTTGAATTTATGTATACAAATTTGCTATACACAAACTAACTACACACTATGCTATAAGCAGACACTAAATCAAATTAAATCTAAATTATTTAAAATTATCATATAATATCAAAATTTTTAAATCAAAGATAAATAGAAGTAGTAATGTATTGTTTTCAAATGATCACTTGTAATACAAACAATTACTTTAATGCTTGTTTGGGTATTTCCAAAGCCATTGTATACAGTTGCTTTTTTCAGCCAAATGCTTTTTTCAGCATTTATTTTTATTATTTATTTTTTAGTTTGAGATAAATAAAATATATTTGCACCCAAAAAGCCATTTTTTTCAGTCTTTCATTTTATGGATTTATGCATAATTATAAATAAAACTGATTGTTTAACTGCTATTCCTTTTTCAAAAAATGAGATTTGAAAATCATTTTTCTTACGAAATTCTTTTGTAAAAACAAACTTTAGACAATTTTGAAAGGTCTTAAATTAAAATATGATCATCAAACTTTTTTTTTCTTATATCTCCATCCTTTTGGTACATTTTAATGCAAATTTTAACTTAATATGTTAATAAATAGTAAAACTATGTTTTTTTTTTTTCCCTCTAAAACAATGTTATACAGATCTTTTGAAGTGCCTTTTATGCAACTTTTCTGTTTATTTCAGTATTTTTTTTTTTTTTTTTTTCGCAAAAAATACTTGAGATATTGAAGTATTATTTTAGATTGTTAATAAGGGTGGTAAAAGAAACAACTACAAAAAATTTTATCAAAATCTGTGACCATGGGTTTCATGGTCTGGATGAAGTGATATGGAATGATCCAACTATACTATATATTTTTAATATGATCCCATTGCATTCCCAATATGAAATTTTTACAGAATGTCTGTCACATTAAGAAGTAAAAAATATTTTTTTTCAGATTTTTCAAAAATGGACTTTTTAATGTTTTCAAGGTCAAAGACAATATTCGATGACCTTGAAATGTTAAATTTAATAAAACCTGTCAAGTGATATGTCATATGAAAGCCCACACAAAGACCTTCAAAACAACATCAAGATAAATTCTATACCTATCATAGGAGTTGAGAAAATTGTATTTTTGTAACTACCAGAATGTCATTTTTTACGTTTTTTCCACTTTTTCATGAAGCCCTCCCCCTAAAAAAAGGCTGCAAAAAATCTACAAAAAATATTTTATTGCATTATTACATAAGTAGAAACAATCCTGTGAATTTCATAAAAATTGGAGATGGTCAGGTTGCGGGCCTCGTTGATTTGACATGGAATGACCCAAATGTAAAATAGATTTCAGAATTGTTTATTTAAATATTAAAACTTGCATAAAAGTTGATGTAAAATCAAAATTTTACCTATACACTTTAAATTCCAATAATTTTGTTTGTTAACCTTGGGAATGGAAAGGCTATATCAATTATTATTATTATTTTTTTAATTATTAAGACCAGTGGCGCAGACAGAATTCAGTACTAGGGGGGTTTTTGAGTTTCTGATAAAGGTGATTGCCGGTTAATAGAATCAGTACTAATTAGAATGTTCACTGTACAATACTTAAACTTAATGAGCATCTGTGTGGCAGGAAATCAATATTTTTTTTAGCATAACAATCTCAGAAAAGTGATTTAGTTCAAATAATCAATTTTTACTTAACTAATGCATGTAATATGCACTTTCACAATTTTAAGTAGAATTTTCGCCATTTAATTGAATAATTTTATTAAATGAAATCTGATTCAATAAAGCAAAGGATTCCAAAATGTGCCAAAATGTTGAAATATTAAATTTGGTTTTGATAAGCGGCAATTATAGTGATCTTTCTTAGCTCTGGGAGGGTTTTTAACCCCAAAACCACCCCCTTGGCTGCGCTACTGATTAAGACTGAATAATAAGTAATAGCTTGACATTATTTAGCATTTGTTTTTTTATTGAGAAAAAAATTTCAATGAGAAAAAAATTATGAAAAAATTTTGAGGGGGAAAATGTTTCTACTACTTGTTTCAACATGACAGAAAGCTTTTAAAATTACAGTAGACTCCCTTAAATCCGCACAACTTGGGACCAGAGGTTTTGCGGATTTTAGAATTTTGCAGATTTCTGGTCATTGCTTTGTTTACATTTTTTAAAAAATAATTTGAATGTAATTAATAATGAAATCAAAAGTATAATGAATGCATACAATATACTAAAATATTAAAATAAGTAATAAACTAAAATAATAAAAATTTAGATATTTTTAAAAATGATTAAAATACTAAAAGGAAAGATTAAGTTAATAATCAATAATGTACAATTAAATATTCATTATAAAAGAGGAAATGTGTTTTTCCTAAACTATTCAATGAAACTTGCCTCATAAAGGTACATATCTAATTCACATCAGGATCATAAAATAATGAAATTTTATGGTTTAGCCAGACTTAATAACCAAAAAAGCTTGATTAATACATAAATATATTTGGTAAGATTGTGATTACCAATGATATTAGCAATATCTTTATTTTTTTCAGAAATAAATTATTCTTTCTTCATGAAAAAACATGAATTCAATAACCTTAACAAAAATTATAAATTAAAAAATGTATGGAATCGATATAAAACTGAAAAAATCAATTTTTGCACCTAGATCTGAACTGAATGTTTCATTGTTTACTTCCGTAAAATATGTGCGGATTTTAGAGAGCTGTGGATTTTAGGAGTGCGGATTTGAGGGAGTCTACTGTATTTGACATTATAGATAAGTGTTTATTTTTAAATATAGAAACTTTCATTCTTGCCTTCAGTTTTTTTCTTAAAACCAAACATGAATAAATAATTGAAGATGTGGGTTTGAAAACTTATTTCATCTAAAATTTGAAAAATAAGAGTGGTTCTATTGATGAACTTGCATTAAAAAAATGCTACAATCTGCTAAATAACTAGTTTTGTCATGTATTAATATTTTGTCTAACCAATGAACACAGTCAGAGATGTTTGATTTTCTGGATAAGGGGAGTTATAAAACTCACATCCCCAATTATATAGTAATCATATATGAACATTTATCACAATTGTTAGCAAAAAAAAAAAAAAAAAAAAAAAAACTGATAAAAATAAAATTGAAACTAGTTTTGTGGCAAACCCTTAACAAATTTCCTCTTCATTTGTTTGCTGTGTAGTATATGAGAAATATTAATGGCTTATTGTGGCTAATATTTCACCTGATATTTTGAAAGGGGGGGGGGTGTCTGAGATTTTCTTGTTAAGTTTGAGTCCACATGGACCTTCATTACCCTTTTCATGCTCATTGCAGATGATTTATGTTCAGTACCATTTTAAAATATACATATTACAGTACTATTTTCATCAACATCATCAACAGACAGATCTTATAAGATCAAGCAACATACATTTAACCAGACTGAGGAAATATTTAAAAAGGATTCCAATAATTGGTTGCATTTGTTTGACTCTTGTTCTTTTCCACACAGTACCTTTTAAACTATTTTTCAATTTTGACTAATACAGTAACTCTGTGAAATTATCCACATTACATGTTGGGGGTGTAAACAGTGAAAATAGTCCTTCTAACTGATAAACGCATAAAGTTAAATTTGGAATATATATATATTTTCAGTTATCAATTTTCCAATGGATATATATTTAAATAGAAATTAGATTTTATATATATAATATTTAAATTTCTTCGAGTATGAAGGTTTTTTTTTTTTTTTTTTATCTTGGAACAAGAAGTAATAAGTGTTCATAAACTATAGAAAAAAAATATTGGCAACAAACAAAACTGAAACTACCATTATATTGTGACAATGTGTAAAATTGGTGTTGCATATATTTTTCTTTAATCTTAGTTATTAAATATATACAACCAATGTTGCATTATGCTTTTCTTTTTCATTGTAATTATAATTGTTGTGCAGTTGTTCCTAATTTATAGTCATACATTAAAAAATAAAATAAAAACAAAAGGTGATCTATAATTAGCAAAAATGTATAATCTATAAAACTTTTGGTCCCTAAGTGTGCAGATTTTAGAGTTGACTGTACTTTAATACCTGTGGGGACATTATAATGTGCTTTCTGGGACTATTTTTCTAATAAAACCTTCAAGTAACCAGGAAAAAGTGGTATTTATTTCAGTTTCTTCAAAGAAGTTGATTGCTCAGGGAGGGAGTTCAACTGAGATGATCTCTGAATGGAGGCAAAACTAGTATTGAACCTATGGGGAAAAAAATTTCGTTCCGTAAAAAAATGGTCGTTCAAGGGAGGTAGGCGCACATTACTGAACTTTATGCCTATGCAATATTGTTGATGTCTGAATTTTCTTTCATTTGATATTTTATATATGCATATGCAAAAAAAATGGAATTTTGTACTTTTTCAAAAACTCTAAGCTATTTTGAAGATAAAGGAAATAAAAAGCAACTTCCAAACTTTAGATGTGTTTTTTGAATGTAATACTCCACCAGGTATCAATTTCATGGATGTTTTAAATTGCTTTGACCCTTATATAGAGTATTAGGACCAGGGTTGGCAAGTTTTTAATGCATGACGGTTTTTACTGTCATGTCAAAAACCTATTTTTTTAAATTTTGTTTTTACTTTATTATTAATTTTCATTTTATCTTTAGTATTAAGTTGTTTTTCATGAAATATTCAATATCAAAAAAACTTTAAAGTGTATTTATCCATCCAAGAAAAATAAAAAATAATTGCATTAGAACACTAGTATGTATATACCACTGTTAGAAGATCTATACAATAATCTTAAGCTATTGGCATAGTCTAAAAAAATGACTTTTTGAAGAAATTCTAAAACCCATAAGTTATTTCTTTCAACTCACTTTAAATGTTACGAAAATAATTTTAAATAAAATGTATATATGTCATAAATAGTTTGACTTTATGGTAGCTTTAATAAATTTCAATTTAAAAAATAATTCATGACTTTTCAGTAAAAATTTACATCTAAAAATATAAGAGCTGGAATGGTCTGCAAGATTCATATAAGTTACAGCTAACAAATAAAATGGTATATAAATTATTATATTCTGAATTTTCTTAAATATCGTTTTGTTATCTTAAATTTTAAGTCTAAGAGCTTTCACTACATCAGGTCTTACAGTTTAAAATTTTATTAATTTAAAAATTTTAAGATTCTGCTTATTGAAGTGAAAATTAAAATCACCATTTAATTGAATTTATGAAATGCATATAAGATAGGCATTTTAAAAATATTATATCTAAGAATTTCAAATCAATGACCTGTCCATGCTTCACATCTATTGTCATACTATATAACAGCATTCTTGCATCTTTAAAATGATTTTAATGTATTTTATTAAATGTAAATTGAATGATTTTTAATACAGTATGAAACCATTTATCCAGAAACCAGTTAACCAGAAAACCAGTTATCCGGAATACTATTTCTATTAGACTGATGTTAGAATATTTGTTGAAAAAAGTGTCATACACTGCCAGTTTGACATATACATTGCTTGAAACAATTGTATAGTTTGATAACAGTATCTAGTATTCTTAATATAGTTATATTATAGATGTTTTCATTTTTATGCTGAGAAAACAGAAGAATTTTTGTTCTCAAGGAATTCCCATAAATTACCTTCTTTCTAACTAACATTTGATCTTACATTAGATTCTTAGTTCAAGTAATCTAATAATTAATTTAAAATCAGAAGTAATACCACAACCACATATATCCCATAAAACTTATCAAATGGATGCTGCTTTAATGTGCAACCAATTAACTGGAAAATCCAGTTATCCGGAATATATCTGACCCCAACTATTCCGGATAAATGGTTCTCTACTGTAATTATAATAACCTTTTATTATCTTTTAATATTAATGTACATTGCAGTTAGTAGAATCTATATTAAAGGAGATTATGCAAAATGTTGTTTTTTCCTTTTACCTTGGTATTTTTAAATTTTTCATATTTAAGAAATGCTTTTCTTTTAAATAAATTTAACAAATGTAATTGTGAATAATAATAATAACAACAAGAACAGCAATGAAAAATCAATTTAGAAATGCATTGTATACTACACTTACACTATAAATTAGAGGAAAATTGAAAATGATAGGTATTTGACAAAATAAACTGGTAAAAACACAGTTTTTACCACTGTCATGTCAAAAACTCAACCCTATATTGGACCAATTATTCGGAATTCTGAAAATGGAAAAACCTAAAATCTGGAGAAAAAAATTTCGACTTTTTAAAACTTCAGCTATTTTGAAATTTTGTGAAATTTTTAGATTTATTTTTTTAATCCATTATGCTTAAATGTATAACCACTAAAATATTCTGCTTCATGAGAACATGGTCCCCTTGCCCTCCAAAAATTAGAAGGGAAAAAATATTCTCAAATTTTAGTTTCAAGCTAATTTATATTACAATCCCATAGTAAAAAAAATATCGTTGGACATTTCACCAGAGATGACTATGTTCTGAATTTTTTGAAAATGTAAGGCATGCGGTTCCAAAAAAAAAAAAAAAAAAAAATTGGTCTTTAGTCGGAAAATAAAGACAAAAAAATCGTGTGTTTCGACAGATGGTGCATGAAAAAAAATTAATAATGTCTATTGTTTGCAGGAAAAATTGCCAATTTCATCAAACAATTGCAGAAGCAATGTGAATCTCATAAGGGATCAGGGAAACAATGCAAATTTTGCTAAAGCATTGAAAAAAAAAATGCTAATTTTGTCAAAGAAATGAATAAAAAAATATTTCATCAAAGGATTGCAAAAAAAAAAAAAAAAAAAAAAAAAAAAATACAAATTTTGTCAAAGGATCACCCAAAAAAACCACAAATTTTTTTCAAAGGACTGTGAAAAGATATAAATTTTGTCAAAGAATCACGACAAAAAAAAAAAAAAAAAAGAAATTTTGTCAAAGGATCGCCAAAAAAAAAAAAAAAAAAAAAAAAAAAAAAAGTGAATTTTATCAAAGGATTGCAAAAAATGTGAATTTTGTCAAAGGATTGCAAAACAATGCAAATTTCATCAAAGAATCACCCCCCCCCCCCCAAAAAAAAGGGCCAAACTTTGAGTGGATTTAAAATCCAAGAAATTTCAAAATCTGGAGCACCTTTGGTCTGGATAATACAGTGGCGGTCAAAAGTTTCCGGCCAGCAAAAATTTTTCAGTTAATTTGTAAATATACCCATATGAAGAGGAATCTCAAAGCTATACTTATACATTTTATTGACATATTAGTTAGGAACTTACTTATAGAAGAACGTGTAAATATCAATAAATTTAATTGAAAAATTTAAGTATAAAGGAAAATGCATGTTCTCAAAAGTTTCCGGCCACTTAACATTTTTTAGTTTTTTCTATCCATAAAGTGTTTTTTGGTTGTGTTTATGAATGAATCAACATGTATAGCATAGTTTGAATTCAAATTTGAAAAGTTCAACAATTATTGTTCATAAATGAGTGATTAGTTTGTCGCTAAAGAGCCAATCTTCCGGAGATATTGCGGCTAAGTTATCGATCGGTAAAATCGACTGTAAACGATATTTAAAAATTATATAAAGGTGGCCATGACTTTTAGGACTTTCAGAGGTTCGGGTGACCCCAGAAAATTACTATTCCCGTGGGCAGAATTATCAAGAGAAAAACCATTGATAATCCGCATGAAAATTCCGTTGCAATATACTGCAATTTTTGGAATGAAAATATTGCTGGAATAAGTTTGTCTACTGTGGTATGATGCTGACAAGATACAGAACTATATGGAAGAGTCGGTGTTAAAAAATTTTCAGAGGTAAAAAAAATACCGACGTACCTTACTGGCATTTTCCAAGGAACAGAAAGTCTGGTCAAGTGGAAACTGGTCAAAAGCTCTATTTTTCCCTTAATCGAATTCAAAACAGTTTTGGAAGTGATGGCAGACACAATGTCCGATGACCTAACAACAAAAGATATCATTCGACCTATGTTATTCCTACAATGAATCATGGCAGAGGACACATTATGTCGTGGGGAGTATTTTCTTCAAAAAGTGTCGGTCCGTTGTTTGAAATCCACAGCCAAGTGAATGATACAATGTATAAGGATATCTAGCAAGACCATTTTCTGTCTTATTAGAGAAAAAAATTTGGTCACAACTATTTTTCTTAACATGATAACGTCATAAATAATGTATGCAAGCCTCGATAAGTAATGGCTTTCACACAAAAAATTTCGTTTTTGAAATGGTCGGCCCAAACACCTAACATGAATTCAATAGAAAATCTTTGGAAAGAAGTTGGCAAAAGTTTGCAGAACTATAAATCTTCCAACTCAGCCGAAATTTCTCCAAAATTGCAAGAAATGTGGAAAAATATTATCATAGACGATCTTTAACCGTTGATTGTATGAATGTCACGTTGCTGCGCTGCAGTACTTATTATTAACGCTAATAAAATAGTAATACGATAAAATACTAATTGGAAATGTTGTTGATCACTGTAATTTTCTATTACAATACCACTTTTTTTTACAAACGTGTGAAGGTGGCCGGAAACTTTTGAGAACATGCGTTTTCCTTTATACTTAAATTTTTCAATTAAATTTATTGATATTTACACGTTCTTCTATAAGTAAGTTCCTAACTATTATATCAATAAAATGTATAAGTATCACTTTGAGATTCCTCTTCATATGGGTATACTTACAAATAAACTGAAAATTTTTTGCTGGCCGGAAACTTTTGACGGCCACTGTATGTCCTGTACTGTATATATTTTTTGGCAAAATTGGTAAATTTTCAATTTTTACAATTTGTTCATGATGCTAACAAATTATTATGAAATAAATGAGTAGGTAATTTTCCAGAGATGGCAATATTTTTTTTTTTTTTTACACAGAATTTTAATCTTGTAACTCAGAGCAGTTGCACACCTGCCATTCTATGTCACAAGTTTTTAAATGTTCAGATTTTTCAAAATATTTTATTTTGTGTCAAGATATGTTGCATAATTTTATATGAGAGTTGGATCTAAGAACTGAATTTAATTAAAATCTGTTACTTTTGTAGCCACAACTTGTTTTAAGTATTTGCTTGGTTTGTATGGAATGATCGAATCTAGGAAAAAAAGTGACCGGGAAAAAAGTTATTGGAAAAAAAGTGACATAAACTTCAGAAGCAGAAAAAAGGTGATACAGAAAAAAAGTTACAGGAAAAAAGTGACAAGGAAAAAAAGTTACCAGAAAAAAATGACAAGGAATTGATTTTAGGGATTTATTATTGATTTTGTTGGGTTCATTGGTTAAGTATGAAAGGGGGATCGGGGGGAGGTTCATAATTTTCATGCTGAATTAATTGTTTTGGTTCAATTTTTGGGTATACGTTCATACAGAATTGACACTTGCCTGGTTAGTTTTGGGAGTGGACAATTACCCCCCCCCCCCCACATCCGCCTTAAATTAGATAAATCAGTTTTTATGTAGAATTATCCAAAGTGTGTCAAATTTTGGATATAGGCTCTTTCTGATAAGGCTTATGTATAGTATATAATGCCTGAAGAGATTTGGGAGTTTAATGGTTTAGCATAGAGGGAGAACGGGGAATAATCTCTCTTAAATTAAATTAATAGCTTTTTACGCAGAATTATCCGATTTGCTTGGAATTTTAGATATAAGTTAATTATGATAAGAAGTATCTCTGATTAGTTATGAGTTTTTTATTCTTATTAATAAAGAGGGTGGGGGACGGGCAATTATCTCGCCTCAAATTAGATAAATCCTTTTTATGCAGAATTACCTGATGTATTTCAAATTTTAAATGTAGGTACTTTCTGATAAGGTGAATCCCTGAATAGTTTTAAGAGTTTAATGGCTAAGTACAGAAAGGGAATCGAATACAACCCCCCCCCCCCCATTAATTTAAATAAGTGGCTTTTTACGCAGAATTATCAGATTTACTTCAAATTTGGATTATAGGTTCATTATGATAAGGTGTATCCCTGATTAGATATGGGGTTCTTTTGCTAATTAAAAAGGGGCGGGTGATTATACCCCCCTCCCCCTTAAATTAGACAAATTGTTTTTATGCACACTTGTCCAATGTATTTCATATTTTGGATATAAGTTCTTTCTCATAAAATGAATCCTGAAATAGTTTTAAGGGTTTAATGGCTAAGTATAAAGAGGGGGACGGTGAATAATCTCCTTTAAATTAAATAAATGGCTTTTTATGCAGAATTATCAGATTTGCTTCAAAATTTAGATGTAGGTTCATTATGATACGGCAAATCCCTGATTAGTTGTGGGTTATCCCCCGTTCCCCCTCTATACTTAACCATTAAAATCTTAAAACTATTCCGAAATTCACTTTATGAGAAAGAACTTATATTCAAAATATGAAATACATCGAATAAGTGTGCATAAAAAAAATCTTAAGGGAGGGGGGGGGGGGTAATAATCACCTGCCCCCCTGTTTAATTAGCAAAAGAACACCATACCTAATCAGGGACACGTCTTATCATAACGAACCTATAATCCAAAATTTGAAGCAAATTCGATAATTCTGCATAAAAAGCCATTTATTTAATTTAAGACGGGTTATCTCCCCCCCCCCCCTGTCTCCCCTTTATACTTAGCTATTAAACCCTTAATACTATTCAGGGATTCACCTTATAAGAAAGAACCTAATTAAAATTAAAATTTGAAATACATTGGATAATTCTGCATAAAAAACGATTTATCTAATTTGAAGCTATATAATTGCCTGTCCTCCCCTTTATTAATAAGTAAAAGAGCCCCATATATGATCTGAGATAGTCTTATCATAATGAACTTATGTCCAAAATTCCAAGCAAATCAGATAATTTTGCGTAAAAAACTATTAATTTAATTTAAGAGAGATCATTCCTCCATTCCTTTTCTATGCTTAATCATTAAACTACCAAATAACTTCAGGCATTATATACTATACATAAGCATTATCAGAAAATATCTGTATTCTGCATAAAAGCCCATTTATCTAATTTAGGGCGGATGGGGGGGGGGAGGTAATCGTTCCTTCCCAAAAGTGATTAGGCAAGCGTCTTTTCAGTATGAACGTATATCCAAAAATTGAACCAAAACAATTAAGTCAGCATAACTCATTTACCTAAATTATGAGCCTCCACGCGATACCCCTTTTATACTTAACCAATGAATCCCCAAAATCAATTCCTTGTCACTTTTTTTCCGTGTTGCCTTTTTTCCAGTAACTTTTTTTCCATGTCACCTTTTTTCCGCTTTTATAGTTTATGTCACTTTTTTTCTGTTTACCAGAATGACCCTTTAGAGATATTGAGATTGACATTTTACTTTTCGTAGATCTGAAAGAACTATCTCCTGTTACCAACTGTTTCAAAAGAAAAAAAAAAATCTTAAACTGAAAAAAGTATTTATTTTACATGTAATTAGTTACTTTTAGAATTTCTATAATTGTTTTCTTGTTGATTTCTGTATATTTCCCTTTAAAATTTTAATTTTATTTTTGAAAATTTATCGACAGACCCCTAACAGATTTTTTTTTAAATACATAAACTACAATAAACTCTCTTAAATCTGCAACCGTCTAAAATCTACACATAATTTACAGATATAAACAATGAAACTTTCGATTCAGATGTAGGGACAAAATTTGACTTTTTTAATTTTTACATCAATTCTTTATATCTTTTAATCTATAATTTTCATTAATATTACTGAATTCATGCTTTTTCATGAAGGAAGAATAAATTTATTTCTGAAAAAAATCAAGATATTGCTGATATTACTGGTAATAATCTTTTTTGCCAAATGTATTTATGGATTAATCAAGCTTTTTTGATTATTAAATCTTGCTAAATTGTAATTGGTTGAATTAATTGTAAGTGTCAATAAAAGATTGAAGTGATTATATTTATTGAAATTGCTAACAATTTTAGACTTAATACTGGACTTTCCATGAAACTCTTCCATCTCCAAAATAAATCTTTTACAAACTGAATTGCCTAAAAATAAAATAATCTGTTGCAAATGTAATGCAGATGTACATAAACAGATTTAATGAATATTTATTAGTCTATGTGTAAGTCCATTAAAACTAGATCCTGTTGAAAATGTCTAATCAGGAACAACTTTATGTTAATTTCAGATTTAAATAAATACAGATTTTTCTCAAAAATTTTCCTTTCATAGAAATAAGACCCTGTATGAGACCTGGTACAGAAAGTTTCCTATTCAAAGCCACTCTTCTCATGTCTATTTCTCCCTTGGAGATATTGTCATGACCACTCCTATGCAATGTTTTATTTTTGTATTTATTATCTTAGTCCTACCTAAAATAAATGAATAGATCAAAAAACTGTAACATGGTGCTGGAAATTTTCTAGAACTTATATGAACAAGATTTTAAAATAGAATGACACATATCTATTTAATTTCTCTAGATAAGAAAAGTTCATAATATTAAAAAAATGTTTTTAATATATTTATATTTTGAGATAATTTTCAAACTAACTTATTTCACTTTTTTGTGAAACATTGTAGTTTGTTTTTGATTTTATCTTGTCCTTGAATTGATAAAATTGCCCTTTCATGCTAAATTTGTAGTCAGTCAACTTTGCTCTTTCTGTATACTTTGATCTATCTCTTTCCCCGTCTGTGGATGCTGATAACAAGTTCAAGGTAGATAAATCTTTTTATAGCTTCCTTATCATTTTTAATGCTTATAGCTGTACCCCATACTCAAAAACACAATATTTTCTTTATGAGAAAGAGTAAAAGCTGATTTGGTCTCTCTTGAATTTTTGAGTGTTTTAGATATAGCTCTTCAGTATGGTAAATATATAGTATTAATTAATTTAAATATTAGAATTATTTATTAAAAAAATAAATATTTTATGACATTATTATTTTTTATTTATGAAGGTTTTTTCACAGAAATCATTAAGTTTGTCATCCTCACCAACATCTGGGTATTTGAAAATGGAAGCCCCAAAAATGAGCCATGTATCAGAAGAAGTAAGTTTTGCATGCCTTTATAAAATTAATAATAATAATAAAACTTGTATGTTTTGTGTTGAATTTTTTTTTTGTGCAGCATTTAAAAGTGAAATAATTAGTTTAAAAAATTACATCTGAAATATTCTTGATTTTGAAGTGCTCTGTTACTCTATTTATAATAAAATTGCATAATTTAGATTAATTAATTGAATGGGTGTCTGAAAGAAGTGCCTGTGTTTAAAATTTTGGAAAATCCATTGTTTGAAAAGAGCCTTCTTATGTGGAATAATTGATGCTCATCCAGTATTAAAAATTGCTATTTCATAATGTGCAAGTTTGTTTACTTTAAATAAAAAATTGAAATAACAAACTAAAAAAATATTTCCTTATCTATCTAATTAGTTTTTTAATACTTGTCAATGTTCTTCATGAAGACAAAAAGGGATGGGGGTAATTAAGATCAGTAGAAGGCCCTATTTTGCAGTAGGTGCTCAAGACATTACTTATCAATTACATTAATACCCCTCATTTCTGTAAAATTTTTAATTTGTTATATAAGCTATTCTTCCAGTCAGCCATTCAACTGTTGTTGTGATAAACCTTTTTGATGTATAATCATGGGGGGAAAGGAAATATCCTAACTAATTCTGCCATATAAAAATAATTTATATATATATTTTGTGGATGGCCTCTTAAGATTTTGTATTAAAATGAATGAGACTTTTCCCCTATAGTAACCCCAAATTTCTCATTAAAAAAAAAAAAAAAAAAAAAAAAGTTGTTTTTAGTATAAATTTTATGAAATTCATTCATATTAGATTTTTATATTTATTATAGAATATTAGGCTCTATAATATTTCTAAAATTACTCCTGAAGATATTCAATATTTAAAATAAAACTGATTTTGGTAGTGGTCTCAAAAATGAATTTCTTTTCTGTAAGGTTCTAATTTAATACAAAATTTATTAATGTGTTTCAGTAGGAAATACAGTACAGGACATATTATTTGGAAGTTTTCTAAATTTCAGATCCTCCCGAAATTCAGAATTTCATCCCCTTCCCCTAATCTGCATTTTTTCAAAATAAAAAATTATAAAACTTCAACAGTCTCATGTAGAACATGAATAAAACTTATCTTTTGCTTTTTTCAAAAATATTTAAAAAAAATTCCTGTACTATTTAGTGGTAACAAGGAATAAATAAAATTGATATTATCTGCTAGCTTCAC
Source organism: Maratus speculifer (assembly GCA_964019185.1). NCBI lineage: Eukaryota > Metazoa > Arthropoda > Arachnida > Araneae > Salticidae > Maratus > Maratus speculifer. Next base: position 2,272,132 of record OZ025293.1, on the reverse strand, counting down.
AATTTTTTTTCTGTACAGCTTCATAATTTACACAATATTTTGATCAAGATTTTTAATAAATCATATTTTTAAATATATATGCTATATATCTTCTCCTTGATATATAGCCAAAATACAGTGTTCTCATGCAAAATTTAAAAGTTAATTCAAACTTAAATATGTAGACAGACTTCAAACCTTAATACATACATATTAAACATTATTTCCTATCAATTGGCACTAATATAATTTTTGTATGTTGGTTTGCCACATAATTAGTAGTGGGAGCAAGGAGGTTATTTTTAACAAAACAAAATGCTAACATACTGTGTGTTGTTGTTTTTAATTTTTTTTTAATTATTAGCCAGATTAATCATTATTAAATCAGAAGTCTGAAATCTTCCCAACATTTATAATGATTTTTGTTAAATCATGGACAAATCTAGAGTCTTCAAGGAAGGAGCAATATCTTCCTGAAAAATGAACAACTCTTGTATATAAGTAGATGCTCAATGTAATGATTATTCTTCATAGCAACTTTCTTATAAACTGTGGAACCTTTGCGAACTTATGGAAAATCCCTTATCCCATTTATGCAGAATTGGTTTTAAAACTGCTTGTTTCTTTTATACTTAAATAGTTCAGTGAAACAGTGGCGTAGCTAAAGGGGGGCGTCCGCCCCGGGCGCCAAGGCCTAGGGGCGCCAAATTGAGAGAAATTGTTATATATCTATATTGGGTGGGGGCACAAAATTTCTTGCTGGCCCCGGGCGCCAAAAAACATAGCTACGCCACTGCAATGAAATAAAGTGTATTTTGAAGCATTTATTCCAAAAGTAGGGATAACTTGATCATCTGATTCATTCAGTCTCCAATTTTTATCCATTGTTTAATCAGAAAAATTAGAATGACTTATGTACAATTTTAGACTTATGTATAAAATATTTTCTTACATTTTGTGGTGTTGGTCATATTTTAAAAATGGTCATGATAATGTGGTAGTACTATGACTAAGAAACTTATCCATTCGAAATACTTGAAAAATTAAAAAGCCTTGAAAGTTGCTTTAGATATGTCGACTTCTTGACCTTTTAATCATCACTCAAGGGAAGGACAATCACTCCTCCCCCCCTGGATCCACCATTATTTTGAATAGATTTACTTAAAATGTTTCATCAAATAATAAAGCCAAGTTTTCTTTAACTTTTAATGATTAACCTTGCAGGCCTTTAATATTCTGTAATTTTAGAGTTATAGTAACTAATCTGAAAAAATTAGTTATTTGTGTAATTTTAATTAATATAGAAAATTAAAAATTGTGTTGTTAAAAACGTTTTTTAAATTGGAAAAAATTAGTTTTCATATTCCATATATATTAAAAACTTAAGATATCTTTGCATTTATTAAATAAATAATAGCAAGTAAAAAAGTATAGCTGTATATAGCATTCTGGCATACCTTCTGGGAATTTTTACTTCCCTTTCTTCATTTTCATCCTTTTTATGTACATGCAGAGTCACAGCAAAGAGCAAAGGTTGAGTAGGCAGTATCTTATGCTGATTCAGATAGTGCTGCTTCAGCAGTTTGAATTTTGACTACCAAACAGGATCTAAGAGATTTTATGTTGTCAGAAATTTACTGGGAAGGTCGGCAGTCTTTTTTTTCTTTTATTACTCAAATGATTTAAACCTTATATTTTTTAGTAGTAGGAAGTGACTTAACAACAAATATAGGTACTTTATGGGTTTTATGCATAAAGGCATTTTGCATTAGACATTTTCACCTCATAACAATGCTTATTGGGAGAAATATTTTATGATTCATTAGAAACAGTGTTAATTATTTTAAGAGTAATTTTAATTTTTATAGTTTTTGCTTCTCCCAAAACAGTAAGAAATTATCTATCAATAAATCATGAAAAAGAGATGTACAGTTGAACTTCTATTTTATGAAATCTTCTATTTAGTGAAAATTTCTTTGGGGATTTGATTTTCAACAAAAATAATATGAGAAATAACTTCTAAATAAAGAAGTCTAATTTCTATTCAACGATTTTTTTCTCAACCCAAAATTTAAAAGTTCTAATCATTTTTGACCCATCAAGGAATTTTCAAAATTTTATTCATTTTCTATATCAGTCATCATAGTAAACCATGTGGTTGTGAATATCAAAGGTCTACTTTGTCTTTTAATTTTAATCTAGGAAATCTGAAATTAGCTCTCTAAAATCCCAAAGAAAGATAGTTAAAGTATTGAAACTATTCAATGTGGTTTGAAATTCTGAAATATTCCCTACAATGTGTTTCGGGTACTATAAAAGTATGAACAAATTTTTCAAAAATTGTATCAAAACTTTTGAATGCAGATTCTGTAAATGATTTCTTAAAAAAAGCTAGTTGGATGTAGCAATCTCAAAACTTTCTTCTATCTCATACATGTTAATACTTCAAAATTCTCTTTTACAACGCCAAAATTAAATGATAATGATAATTATATGAAATTCTGTGTATTAGTTTTTAAGATATGACTATCATTAAAATCACATAAATCATGCAAAATTCAGCTTAGCAGTGTCACTTGTTGGGTGTTTTACACTGAAACCTAATTTGCAACAATTTATGTCAGCATCTGACTGAATCCGAAGTTTGATGAAAATCTGTGCATTAGTTATAGAGATAGAGCTACTGCGAAAATCATGAAAAATGCAACATAGCAATACCACCTGTTGGGTAATTTACACCAAAATGTTAAAAACACAAAGTCATATTAACGTTAACTGAATCTGAAGTTTTATGAAAATCCATGCATTAATTTTAGAGATAGTTAGTGCTGAAATCTAAAAAAAAAATGCAGCATAGTAGCATCATCTCTTGAGCAATTTATACAAAAATGTAGAAAATGTTTATTCATGTCAAGGACTAACTGAAACTGAAATTTGATGAAAATCCATGCTTTAATTCTGAAGATTGAACTATTACAGAAATTGTGAAAAATGCTGCATAGAAGTGCCATCTGTAGAGTGATTTTCACCAAAAACTAATTAACACTAATTAATATCAGGGATTAACTGAATATAAATTTTTATTAAATTCCAAGCATTAGTTCTTGAGATAGTGCCCACAAAATTTGTGTTGTAGACGTAAAAACCTGCTTTTTGGTATATCTGGCTTCTAAAACATGTAAATCTGTCTAGAACCGGAAGTTGAAAATTTTCATGAATCCAATACTTTCTTGTAAAGATAGATGAAAGTAAAAAAGCTTAAAATAAGATAAGCTTCTTTTGTTACATAATGAAAATAACTGAATTAATATAAGTAAAAAAGATACAGGCCAGCAAATATTACCACTTTAAAATCTATTAGATAAAACAGAACTAAAAAAATTTGTAAATTTTCTGCTTTAAAATTGCCAATTGAATTTTCATTTAATGAAATTTCTATATAACAAGTTATTTTAGAGTAACCATAAGATTTGTTAAATAAAAGATCAATTGTATTTTAGAGGTAATATGCAATTGAAAAATTTTGACATTTAAAGATTGTAAAAAGAAAATTTTGGTAGAATGATTATAAAGTATTTTATGCTTATTTTTTGCCCAGCCAGACCTTATGGGCTAGTGTGATAATTAGTTCTTATTACTGATGCTGTGATTGATAGAAAAACAAATTTTTGTACCAAACGTAGTTGTTGCAATGCTGTATGCATTTCATTTTCTGATTTCAAGCTCTACAGAACATACATTTAATATTTAAACTTCATTGGATATTTTCATTGAAAATGTTTAATTTATGAATCATGCATTAGATTAGCACAAATATGACACTTTATTTAAATCTATGTTGTTCTTATTAAGTCTTAGCAAGCTTTTAAAATGTAAATTTATCTGAAATTGTCTCAATATGTTAACTAATGATAATGTAGCTTCTACATTAAATAAATTTAATGGAGCATGGTTTGGTAGGTCTTTAAATTAGTTCAAAATACCAATCTTCATTGAAAAATTTAATAAACCACTAGTATGTTATTTAGATTCAAGTTAAGAAGTTATACATACATATTTTATGCTTTTGTTTTATTGACTGTCAGTTCTGCATTGTTATTGTGTTAAAAAATATATTTATTTTTTAAGGATTAACCTTACACAGTACCTAAATGCTGCAGTTTCATAGCCACTAAAGTACATTGAACTTTGTTCTTAGAACCACTTGTACTTTGACCAGTATTATCAGCTGTCGACTGAGCTGTAAATTGTTGTCTTTTTTTTTCTTCTTCTTTTTTTTAAAGCAGGAAAATCTGGCATCCATATTCCTTGATGAGGTGTGGATTCCTAACATCTTAGGATCTAATAGTGGTTTTACTGCCTGTCTTATATTTTTTAAACATATTGATGACTGCAGTTCAAAAACTTTATACATGTTTGTTATTTCAGATGTACATATTCCCAAGCCTATAGTTTAATCTAATTGGGCTTTCATCAAAATCATTTGAATCAAGAAAACTTCCTCATTATATATAAATAGAATCTGTAGAATAAAAGCTGTGTATCATCAGCACTTGCTGTATATTTACACCTGATTTTTCTCATGCCATTTTACTTCAGGCTCATTTGGTTATTGTTGGGTGGTTACAATGTTCTGGCTGACCAGTGCAAACCATTAAAAAGAATAATAATGTGATAAAGAATTTCATTCCTGATTGGACAAAATGGGTGGATGCAAAAAGTGTCTCAAGTCTAAAAAATTTAGCAAGTTAAAAAATTCTCATTGATAAATATTGGCATATTAACCATGGAATAAATATCTTAGTGTTCAAAAATTTAAGTTTTACTAAATTTGTTTAAAAAATCCTAGTTTGTGCTTCAAAATCATTTGGGAAAGTTCCACTCTCAAATTAAAAAAAAAACCTTTAAGATTTTTTTTTTGTGTGCAATATCACAAAATCTTCATTACTTTTTTGAAACTTGAGAAGTTCAGGAAAATTTATAGCTGAGCTGGATTAGGCACTCTGAATTGCATCAGGACATAAAGTTGTTGTTTTGTCATGTATTTACCAATTGTTTTGTCTTAATCCACAGCATAATCATACTAATTATACAGCCTCTGCTTTAAAAAAAAAGGGGGGGGGGAGGATACATCCCACAGGGGATAAAAAGTAAAATTCAAACTTTTAAGTTGGGGGAGACTTCCAACAAATAGTTGGTAAGGAAAGAAAGCTACAATACTTTTTGATTAGCTCTGATTTTTGTACTCTTGTTTTAGTGAGTAAAATTAACAAACACACAGAATCTAATAGAACAACATAACATGGAAGTAAAAAAAGGTTTTGTAATGAAAGAGTAATAAAAGCCTACATATAAAATTATGTGTAATAAGCATATAAACAAATGGGCTGAATTAAAATGTACCAATGTATGAACTTAAGTCACACAAGATTTTGCTAATTTATCTTGTACTGTATGTCACAGGTTATTGCAATTCATGAGTCTGACAGTTTATCAGTACTATTTTATCAAATCTGCATAAGTTATTTAAATTCTTAATTTTACATTCATTTAGACACTATATTCAAACTTGAAAATTAAAGACATTTAATATTTCAAACATGAATATCTGCAAATTGTTATTCTGTACATTTTAAATGCTGCATACGGGGACAAATCACATGGGCTGTACAAATCATATGGGGAAAAAATGTGCTATTTACAAACATTTTTTCTTCAATGACACAGCAGTTTATTAATGTGGAATAGCAGCATATAGATTTAATGAATTCAGTGAGGAATTTAACCATTCATGAAAAAACAATAAGTAATAATAATAATAAATAATAAAACAAACATTTAAAGTGTAGGCGTATTTCCTTTTAGATATTAGAATTTAATAAAAAGTTTGAGATTCAATATTATTGATGAAGGAGTGAACTGTGTTAGCTTTAGTGTGACATTTGACTCAGTATTTGATATTCCCAGCATTTTCACAAAATAGTGATTATGTCACAACATTCTAACTTTTATAAACAATAAATTCTTTTAGCATAAATCATCACTACTATTAATCAAAATCCTTATTGCATTGTTTATTGAAATAATTCTTTACATTATTGAACATTGCACTTGTTTATTGAAATAACTAAAATTACTTCAAGGCTACTTCCTTGTTGAAGTTGCCTGTGAGGGCAGCTGCATCAGAAGAAAGTCAGTTTCCATTCAGGTGTGGTCTGAACTGGACCTAAATTCGCAGTCGTACATTTTGTGTGTGCTTTATTATAAATGCAGCAGGGCAACCCTGTTTTTATATCATGTTAACTACATGTAGTGATTTTTATTTACAATCTAGAATTTTGCGACTATTTTAGTGAATTTATCTTCTTTCTAATTAAATTTACCTAACAATATTACAATTCTAAACATTGATGAATTTCATACCCCCCCTTTTTTTTTTCAAAAACTACCAATATAATTTATGACTTCATGACTAAATAATTTTGTTCATGATATCCTTGTGACTTCCCTGATTTTCATAAACAGTAGTCTGCTGTGGGTGAGGGTGTCTTGCCTTGACATTTTTCGCAAAACATCTGTCATAATATTTGGTGGGTATCCCACCATCCTGCTCTGAATTTTAGCCTGTGTAACATTTTAAATACCAAAATGTTGCAGGGAAAAAAAATAAAGGTTTCCTCCTTATTAAATTAGTTTTTTTTTTATTTTTTTTTATTATGAATATCCAATTTTGACTTTTTTGAGGGGTGAATTTTATGCTTGCATACCAAGTGGGAAGTCGTTTGATCAGGTAATTCAGAGATAGTTGCTTTTGAAGTTTGGAGCTCCTAATGTTAAATTAATTTTTAATTGCTTCAAAGCAGATTGCAATCCAGATATGCAGGTAGTTTTCTAAGCATAACCTGGAAACCTGCTTGATAGAATGATCTCTCATTTTGGGTTTGTATATTTTAAGTTTCTAGATCTCGATTTCTTTTTTCTTTCTTTTTTTTTTCTTTTTAATTAAAATAGTAGATTAATATATATATATTTTTTAAATTATTATTTCTTTTAGTGGTGTACCGAGTAGTACTTTGGCCGAGTAGCCGAATAGCGAGTAGTTGTGTAATAAGAAAATAAAACACTGATGTGTGCATAATGTGAGCTTAGGTGTACATATATATATACATACCTGTGTACATACATCTATACCTGTGTGTACATATAATATAATATACATACATAATATAAATAAATTAGTTCATTAAATTTGAAATTTATTTGGACACCTTTTAAAGACAATTTTTGACAGTTCAAAACTAATAAATAAATTGATACATAACAAGTACAATTATTAACCAATATAAAATTAAAACATTCTTTAACCCTTTAATTTATTCTGACCATTGAAATCTGTCTATCAAAAATAAACATGTTTATTGGCTACTGTAACAGTTCATTGAATAATGCAAAACATTTCATATTTATTTTGTAACTGTCTGTACTTTATATCCTTTTGATTAAAAAAAATGTATTGGCTTTGCAGTTTATTTTCACTTTTCATGTGTACAGATTAGATTATTTTAAATTTATTATTTCTTAAATATCTCAGTAAAAAAACTAACCTTTTTCAATGAAAATTATAAATGTGTGAATTAAGAATGCCTTAAAAAGCAGCTCTAGAATTGATGAATGTAGATGGTCTAGAACTTGAAAATCCACCAAAGAAACAAAAAATACATGCTAATGTCGACGAACAAAAAGAAAATTGCCAGCAAAATGTTCATCTCTTTTCTGGCAATGTTTTGAGTAAATTGTCAATGAGCAAAAAGATTGTGGCCCTAGTACTAGTTTAAAATCTCCGCATGAAGTATTTGTACAAAAAGATACAGGCTTTCTTAACAGAAGACTCATGTAAAACTGACACTCCATTTGCATGGCAGAAAAAAACTTTTCCAATTATGTGCAACCTTACAAAAAAATTCTTATGTGCACCTTTAACAACTCTTTATTCTGAACGTATATTTTCAGAGGTAGGCCAAATTTATAGTAGTAATAGTAAAAGAAATGCCCTGTCTACTGATAATGTAAATGTTTGTTGTTTTTGCACCATAATTTGAAATATAATAGTTTAATTATTAGTTTTTTATTGCATTTATTGTATTTTCAGTTTCTTTATCCAAAATAAGTCTTTTCTGTTTTCCTATACATCAAAAAAGCATTTTTATTTGTATAAATGTAAAATTTTATGAGGGTTTTTATTCTTAATTTTTTCTATATTTTGCAGACATATTAAATACAGAGTAAATAGTTTTATGAATTACTACATACATTATACATTGATATTCGAATAACTTTTTACAGATCAGTTATAAATTCATATGCTTAAGAAATGAAATTCTTACGAGTACTCTTCCAAAATTTGGCCGAGTACAGAGTATTTACAGAGTACTCGGTACAGCTCTAATTTCTTTATTTGTGAAAGATGCATTGCAATATCTAAATCATTTAACTGAATTCAATTTTTAGAGGTTTCAAATATGCAGATAAATTAAACTCATTCTTTTATGGGCTTTTTGAATTATGCTTTATTTTTATTTATTTATTTTTTTGGGGGGTGGGCACTTTTTAAAAACAAATTTAACATTAAGTGTTCCAAGCGTTACATGTGCATAATTCCTAAACTATTTCATTAAATGGCTTCCCATTTGGTTTTTGGTATATGAAGATAAAATTGACAGAAATTCACATATGTCAAGATTAGGTATTTGTGCTGAAAATTTCAAAGTGTTATGGTTTCAGTACATAGTAGCACACATAAGTTTACTTTTATTGGTTAATATATCTAAATGTTGGCTAATTAGTTAGATAACAATAAATTTATTAATGTGATCTCATGAAAAGTCACCTATTTTAACAACAAAAGAAAATAATTATAGATAAAAATGTTTTATTTGAAGACAAGTTTGTTCATTTTTAGCAAAAGTTTCATTAAAAAATTACAATCTAAAATAATCAAATGATGGATTATTATTATTTTTTTAACTGACAATGAACATATTGTTGTCCCTAACAGAATATTTTGCTCAAATAAAGTGAGTGCCCGTGATTTGTAAAATGGCATTTTTGTTTCTGTAAGCAACATTAAAAATAATGTCATTGCTTACAATACACGTATGTTATTTTTTCTATTGTGCTTTTTTACATTTTTCAGAAAGTAACATGTAACACTACAAACTATAGTATGTGACCAAATCATTAGTTACAGTGCAATTTTTATTATTGTCAATCTTGGTTTAATGTGTTTGTGTTGACAACACTGACAAGTGATATTTAACAGGCGTTGTCAGCTGGTGAGGGACTCTTAATTCATAATGTGTATAAGGGAGGTTATGGGAACACTTAATCATTTAAATGTTTTCAATTGTTTATGGTGAATTATATTCTCTGCAAAATGTGTCAAAAGAAAACACGACAAACCAAGGAAATTTGATAGAAGTCTTGTTTATGGTCTGGCATCATAATGAAAAATGTAAAGGAAAGCATAAAAAATTATATACATAGCAGGTCCAGAGGAGTACAATCTGTAAAGGAAGGTTAAACAAAATACTGAGGAATTTGTCTTAGAACACTTGTGTTGAGCTTTTTCACAATAAATTTCTACTTTATGAATGAAAGTTTGTTTTTATTTATAAACAAAAAGAATCCATTGCATGTGTACTAAATGTAGTTTAACAATTCACCAGTAAGCAACAAGAAAAAAAGCTTTATGTGCTTTGCAATGCAAATTTTAAGCATGTAACTAATAATTCGCCACCCACTGAATACGCAAAAGTAACAGCATTTGTAGTTTTGCTGCTTGTCATCCGTTATTTTTAATTACTGAACATGATCATATCATTTGTCAGTATGAATTGTAATTCTCTAGCAAATAAACAAGGAATCACCTGCAATGTTTATAATGTTTGTGATGAATATTAAGCAACAACAATGGTGATATGCTTCTTTTATTAGATGTTTTTAGCAGAAAATCTGTGCTGCCTATTATGATTGTAATAAAATATCTTTTAATGTGTATATTTAAATTTATATTGAAATTTACATTATATGTATTAAATTATAGCAGAAGTTGTAGATCTAAAATCTATATTTGTTGTTTAGGTTATAGCAAAAGGACAATATGTATCTTTGGAAAAATATAAATTCAAAGATCAAGATGGTATTGAAAGGTATGTTTATTTCATTCAATTTAAACATATTGTAGAACTATTGCCCAATTTTAAATTCCTATTTTTCCCTCACTTAACTAATAATTTGTATCAAATTTTTTTTCTTGAAATTTGGCTTCATTGTTACCAATTGATATTCTGTAACCAATCTATTATTTGAAGGAAAACTGTAGCCATTGTATAAATCAGTGTAGTTTATGTTCAGTTTATGTAATCTGCAAATACAATAACTTCCCCAAATTCCTTAATGTTGTATCATATCTTTTTACATTCCTCATTCAGATATATACAGTGGCAGACAAATAAATGCACCTCTTTAGAAAAGTGTGCAAATAATGATTTTTATGTTTATGCTTCATTTAAAGGTGATGTTGTTACATTAAAATAAACCTGTAATAATAATTTGCCACAAAGATTACTTTATTAAAACACCTAATTATGCTTAAGTTATAAAAGAGAAAAATGCATCATTTTACTTAAACACAAAATACTTTACCAGAAATGCTGTAGATAATAAATTTTACATAACTTATGTTGTTTTACATGCCTGTTAATGTGGTCATAAGCAAAAGGATAACTTTTATATTTTGTAGATTTGTCGTGAGTAACAATGACAGCCTTGAAGAGAGATCTGGTATAGAATAAATCAAATTTGAAATATAACCATGCCAAATTTCATTCGACAAAACCCTAATACTGCTTTCCTTTAATTAATCTTGGTAACTTGTTTTGTTTAACGATTTTAGCATTGCTTACAAGCCCCAAAATTTTGAATGGGATTAAGAGCAAGTCTTTCCTTAGGCCAGACCATAGTTTTAATGAATGAATAAATTCTACTTGCCAATTTCACCATATGATTATTAAGTCATGTTGAAATACTCACTTTTCTGTAATTTTGAAATTATGTAGAATAACTGAGTTTAGAAAATATTTAAAATGTCTGTGACTACTGATATTCAATAATATTTTCAGTCATCCAATTCCTTTTCTGAATAAGTTTTTCCAGACTATTTGAATCTCTTCAAATTTCACAGTCATCAAAATACAATCGTGATGATATGTTTCACTTTTTTGTCTCCTATTATATTTCCTTCTGAACAGTCCATGGAAGTTAGTATAGATGTGTCCGAAACAATTACTGAGTGCTACTGAAATGTTCATAAAACATGTTTCTGCACTCAGGAAAGTCACTCCTGCATAGTAAATTCTTTTTTGGTGTTTGATAACTATGCAAATCACAATACTTAAACAGTCTTTGGACAGTTTATGCACTAATATTATCACCATAGTCTTTTTAAAATTCATCTTTTAAATTAAGAGCAACTACATGGCAGTTTTGGAGTCTCATCTGCTTCATATACAAATTTTCAGACGTTGTTACCCTCTTTCAGTCTGATCAATTATTCTCTCGACATCATCAGTTAAAAGCTTCAAGTTAATCTAGATTGAGACAATCCAAATATTTTGCTGATCATACATCTGGTAAACCTTTTTTTTTATTTAAAGCAACCGCCATACTTTTTTTCTGGGGTATCTGCCAAAAGTATAGAATAATGCTTTCACAGCTTACAAAGTCACAAGTATTGGTCATTCTCTCATTTTGGCACTCTGTTTTGAAAACTGGTTGATATATTGCTTCATAATTGTTGTATAATGCAATAGTGATGAGCAGTTATCCCATTGGTTAATTTAAAGCAACTAAGTTAATTTTGAGCAAACAAAATTGTGCATTAAAATTGCAAAATTTGTGTTTTTCTAGGTAATGCAACTCTTTTGGGTACTTATGTATTAATGCCACCAGAACAGAAGTTGCACTAATGTGCCAATAAAGAGCAATCTTGTTGTTCGCACGCGCGCACAGTTATCTTTAGGATTCTTTGTTGATTTTTGATGCCACTTTTTAGTGCTTTTTTAATGCTTTTTTTTCACATTTTTGTGCTTTTTATGTATTTAAGTGCGTTTTTTAGTGGTTTTTTTTTTTGCTCATTTTTTTTATGCCATTTTTTTGTCCACGTGCAAACAACAAGATTGCTCTTTATTGGCACATTAGTGCAACTTTTGCTGCGGTGGCGTTAATATGTAAGTACCCTTTTTTGTCTGTCACTGTGTGTGTTGTAATGATTTCGACAAGTCCTAGAGTTCCAGTGTAATTCTATTGCAAATATCCAACTATGACAACTCAATATCAGTACCGCAGTACATCACTTTCACAATGACTATTTATTCATCACAACGAACCTAATTTAACATATACACTCTAAAACTTTTCAACAAAAATTTTACACACATATAAAAAATGAATTTTTAGAACCATCGTTTCATCCATCACTGTCCCTTCCTTTTTCCACTGTTTTTAATCTTCTGTTTCCATCAGCATGCCATATTAGTTCAGCACCATCTGGCCAACACACAAAATTTAAACAGTTAAAATTCAGGAGCACACAATCAGCCTTGCTTCTTGTGACATTATAGGTGGGTGTTTCGCACCAAAGTCAAGGGGTTACTTGGGGTCATTATAGCCTCCTCCCCTGTCCAAATTTTGGACTTGTCCAAACAAAGTCCTATATGAGGGAGCCATAATGTAACAACTTCCAATGAACACCAAAATGTCCTTTTCAATACATAATATCCAGCATTACTTGTAAATTTGTCAAAGGCACATCTCCCTCCAATTCATTGCAGCATTGTGCTGCCCTGACTAAACTGCCTCAACTCTACTAAATTACTAAAACTTTTGAATACATGACAATACAGCATCTCATAATATGCCAGTCACAATATTAATTCATGTTTTAATTTATAAGGAATTTACTCTAGTTTACTGTAAAATAAAGATACACAAAAATTTTCTCTTTAAACCAATTATTATAACCAATGTATTTTTATCATAAATACTATTACAATTAACAAAACATCTTCCCATTTTTTTTCTATAAAACTTAACATTATACAATACTAAATGTAAAAAAATGCACATTTTTCTGCTTTTAAAATGAATTGAAATATGCCTTTTTTACACACTTATAAACCTGGAAAAAAAATAAAATATTAATCAAATTATGGTTTACTAGTTCAAAATTATCACAAAGATTTTTTTTCTATGTTATTACACAACAATAAATAAAGCATACATTTTTTTTTCAAACAACTAATACAGTTTTAATAAAACTGCATAAAATTTATAAAACTTAATAACTACTAATCAAAATATGGATGCCAATGATAAAGTGTCGACATTATTGGATTTTTTTTTCTCTTTTTATGATTTTTCATCATTCAGTTTCTCCCTGGTTTACATTCTACTGTTCTCTCCATCTTCTCATCAACCATTTTGAAACACTTTCTATCATTAGAAACATGATTCAATTTTCCATTAGCTCTCTTTTTCTGTTTCCCTTTTCAGGCAATTTTTCAGTTTCTTCATCTTTCAAATAACCAATAAAGTTCAAGATCAATTTCATCTTTCTCTTTAAATGCCCTCAACTAAATCAACTGCAAGAGAGTTTTGCTTGATATCCATACTCTCTCTCTTCTCTTTAGTACTTTGTCTTATTATCAGTTCCAAACTCAACATTTTTGCATAAATTATCAACATTAAGATTGTCCTCCTCTCGAATCTCTCATCCTCATCTACAGTTCCTAATTGTCCTCAGTTTTCAGATTATTAAGAATAAAACAGTTTTTATCATTATCTCTACAGCACTCATCAACATCAGCCTGAGAATGTCCAAGATTACCTTCAAAATTTCTCTCTTTGCTGACTTCATACATTTCTAAGCTTTGTGTCTTGTGACAATATGAATAATTCTCCATCTTCTTCAATGACCCTCTCATAATTTCCACTATTCAATCTTAAGCTCAATTTATCATTAACTTTACTTTCATCTTCCATCAGTTTTATCTCTTCTCCCTTCGTATGTTGAAGCTCAGAAAGTTCAATTACGTCTATAGTATCCACAATTTCCTTCTCAAGAGAATTACTTAATTTCTTAATCAATGACTGATTTTCCGTTACTTCAAAGTCCAAAGATCTCGAATAGCTACAGAAAGTTTTACCACTATAACACTCCACTCTCTCTTCTACTTGATCAATATCATCAATGCTTAATATTGTTTTTTTCTTCTCAGGAACCTCTTTAAACAAACACACAAGGTCCAACAAAATTTCCTCAATATGACACTATGTTTCTACTACTTTATCATCAATATCATCAACACTTCATACATTCTTTCCCTTCTCAGGACCCTTTTTAAACAAACACACAGGGTCCAAAAAAATTTATCAATATAATCTGGAACTACCTGCAAATTCACCTCACTCTCACTCATTTCCTTTCTAAGTTTCTCTAATGTAAACCTTCTTTCATCCGGCTTTTTTATCTTTGACTTTTTTCCTGACTTATTCTCTCATCTATCAGTTGAAAGCATTTCCCTTACAAATTCTTCATCATACCGAACATTCTTTGTAATTAATTTATACAAATCAATCATCCTCATATTATCATTAACTTCCTTTCCTAATTCTATTGCAACAATACTCAAATCTACTTTTCGGTTTCTTCCAAGGAAAGCCATTTTCAAATTCAAGTAAAATATGCTGATGGGCAAATCAAACTCTTTATCAAAGTCGCAGACACCCAACCAACTAACCAAATTTAGTTCAATACACTATCAACCTATTTATTCACAGCAATGAATGCTATCAAAGCAATAAATATGTACATCACAAAACTTCAAAATAACCTTTAAAATATGTATATAAATACTATTTTTATATTTTAAGCAAATAAATATCATTAAATATTAAAAAAATACCAGTTTAAAACATTAATGTACCATTATTCTCAATTCAACAGAAATAATACACTAGTTTGATAAACTTTTAAGATAATTTTCAATTTCTAAAAAATGACAATTTTCAAAAAACCAGTTTAGTTTTAAATGCTGTATTTTTCAATACAAAATATAATAAACGTGAAATCAGTTTGATTTCAACTGACTATTAAATCAATTTAGGTTAAGAACTATTTCTTCCTTTAAACAGTATAGTTTTCAATACAAACACAATTTAAAATCAGTTTGATTTTTTTCAACCATTAAAGCAATTTAATCCGAACTCCGTTTGAGTCACCAACCATTCTTATTAAACTAGTTTGGTTTTAAAACCATATGTTTCCTTAAACAGTATAGTTTTCAATACAAAACAGAGTTCAAAATCAGTTTGATTTTTTTTTTCAACTATTAAAGCAATTTAATTCGAACTCAGTTTGAGTAACAAACCATTCTACCAGTCTGGTATTAAACACTCTTTTTCATAATTACACATTTTATGACAATCATAAATACAAAATATAACTGCTATATAAAATAAAACAGGCTAATTTAGCCAGAAATTTAATTAAAATCCACATACCAATACTTGACTATTCTCTTTAAACCAACATGGCACACTGCAATGATTAAGTTAAAGACATGCTTGTAACTTTACACTTGTTGAACGCTGCAATTTCCGAATCCTTTCCAGTGGAAGCTCCAAATTTACCAAGACTAACGATTTCTACAAGTCCCAGAGGTCTAGTGTAATTCTATGGTAACATATTCAACTATGCCAACTCAATATCAGCACAATGGTACATCACTTTGACAATTACTATTTATTCGTCACAACAAACCTAATTTAACATATAAACTCTAAAACTTTATATACATATATAAAAAAAAAAAAAAAAAAAAAAAAAAAAAAAAAAAAATTACGTTTCATTTGTCACCATTCCATCCTTTTCCATTCTCTGTGTTCGTTTCTCTGTTTCCATCAGCATGCCATATCAGCTCAGCATCGTCTGGCCAATACATGAAATTTAAACAATTCAAATTCAGGAGCACACAACCAGCCTCGCTTCTTGTGAGATTATAGGCAGGAGTTTCGCGCCAAATTATTATGAATTTCGCTTGTGCGTAAAAGTGTGTAACTAGTGCATAGCCGATTTACTATAGATAGACATGATGTTTATGACTATAGCTGTTGCCATTTTGTAGTTAATGAGAGTGAACTACAGTTTCATGGGAACCTTGTGTATCTTCCTGTAAAGCCATTGATGTAGTTGATGTAAAGTTTTTGTTTTAATGACTTCTAATATTATATGCATTTATTGCAAATACACTTTTATTTTTTTTTAAATTCTTGATAGATTTATTAACTTATTTTATTTTTCCTTTTATTTACAATTGTATGCAATATTGTTACTATAATTTTTATATTATACAACAAGCATATTGATCATTTAACTGCTGCTTGTTGTACATATATGCTTCTAGTCTTAAATAATGTACTTTAATTAATAATTTCAAAAGCACAACACATTATGAACTAAAAGTAACTGTAAATTGCTATTGTATGTTAAAGACAGTCTGCTATATTTAATTTTTCGCAAAGCTAGTGACAATCCTTGCATTATATAAATGATAGCTTTTAAATAACCTAAATGTGTATGTGTCTCATCTAATAAAATTAGACTTGATATTACATGAAGCACTGAAATTAAAAAAAGAATAAACATAGGTTAATTTTGTGCAGCAGCAGCTCTTTAAATAAAATTTTCTGATTTATAGATTTATTTAACCAAAGTAAATGCTTAAGATATGCTTAACAAAACTTCTAATATTTTCATAAAAAGATTTTCAACCTATTCTAAATAAATAAATAAATAAATAAAAATTATAAGGCTTTGAAGAAATTGTCATATTTTTGTTTTCTGGGAAGTTTATTTAAGGAATAATCAGTATCATCTACTGATTTATTAAAAATGACAATTAGGCTGGGAATTTAAACTGAAAATTCCTTTAAAATTTTGCATGAAATACAGAATTTAAACTGATGATAAATGTGCTCTTAAGATAATGTGTCTATACAGGTTCTAATATGCTTTATGTATTAATATCAAAGCAGTTTTAGAGAGGTATTTGAGATGAAAAGGAAAATTACAAAATTTTAAATAAAATGACCATCAGTTTAAATAAACTTTTTGCAACTTTTTACTTTATTAAGTATATATGTACATGTATTTTATTTATTTATATTTAACTATTTTATACAGTTTAGAAAAAATTAAAATTGCTTAAAATCTCTTTTGGAACTTATAATTACTTTTAAAATTGGTAGAATTTACCAAATATGTAAAATTTTCTCTAAAAACTTTGAAAAGAGGTTTAAAAAAAACTTCAACATTTTCATACATCTGGGAATTTTCATGTACAAATGATACCTTGGTGAAAGACTTCACCAAATATAAGGTCACCATTTATAGTTATTTTTCTCCCATAATCTCTATGAAACTCCAAACAAGTGACTATGTCATGATTTCTTATAGGTTCTCTCTGTACATACAGTTAGCTTTGTATGGTTTTTTTGGTGACATCATACTGAGTTTGAATGTGTTTTGTCTTTATTCATTTTAAATATGTATTATGAATATGATTTATGTAACATTCTCTGAATTTAAGATATGTATATATGAATATGAAATTAAATTATATGGGAAAAACATGTAAACTATGATATGATAAATTTGAAAATCTTCTCGATCAATTTAATGTAGTATTATATGCCAAAGGTATGGAGTATTAAATAGACTGAGCATTCAGAAACCTGGGTGCCCGAAGTCAAGATTTTTTTTAGAACAACATTCTTGGCATTGTACAATAAATACAAAAGAATTCTTTAAAAAAGCTGTAAAATTACCTGATAATAGAGATACGCATTCAGGGTGGCTACAGAATCTGGGAATCAGGGAAAAATCAGGGAGGTTTATCAATCTGGAAAAATCAGGGAAATATCAGGGAACTTTTTAAAAAACTCAAAAATCAGGGAAATTTTTCTCTGCAAAAATATTTTTGTTTTTACCTTACCAACAACATTGATTTAGTACCAAACAAGCTACAATTAAACCAATAATAAGATGTGATAAAAAGACATAAAGAGTATCTGTCTGCATCAAAGCTAAATTGTCTCAAACTTAGTTCATTCTCAAACTTTTGACGAAATTCATCAATCTTAGCAATTTTTTGATGAAATTTGCACGTTTTTCGTGATTTCTTGTCAAAATGTACACCTTTTTCGAGAGTTCTTGACAAAATTTGCAAGTTTTTCACAATTTTTTTGACGAAATCTGCATTTTATTCACGAAATTTGTTTTTCGCGATTTTTTGACGAAATCTGCACTTTTTGCAGGGTTTTTTTAATGCATTTTGCATGTTTTTCATGATCTTTAGATGAAATTTGAATGTTTTTTGTGATATTAAGATAAAATTTGCATGTTTTTTGCAACCTTTTGACTAAATTCTTGCTTTTTTCCGAACCTTTCACAAAATTTGCAATTTTTTTTTTACGCAAACCTTGGCTGAAATTTGCATTTTTTAAGAGATCTTTAGGACTAATTTCGCACTTTTCCACAATCTTTTGACTAAATTTGTGTTTTTTTTTTTTTTCTTTTTTGCAAAATTTTGAAAAATGAACCGCCTTTTATACGATCTTTTGACAAAATTTCATGTTTTTTCTGCAATTCTATGTCAAAATTCATGTTATTTCAACCAATTCTTTAACAAAATTAGCAATTTTTTTTATCCAATGCCTGTAACACCAACTTTTGTTGTATATCCATAATAATCATGGATAAATCGTAATACTTGGCACTCTGCTAATTAAATACTGTTCAATTTTTGTTTTTTCCTCCCATAAGAGATATTTGCAAGCTGGATAAGTGTGTTATACGAAAAAGCAGTATATGTTTAAAAAATAATATAAAAATTATAATATAAATATTAAAAAAATACCGTATATGCTCTTTAATAATAAAAATCAGGGAAATCTGATATAGATAATCAGGGAACTTTTTTTAATCATTTCTGTAGCCACCCTGGCATTCCAGTAATTTTACAAATGTTTAAGCAGCATTCTAAAAAATGTTTGAATGTTTTATCTGTATTAGATAAACAAACAAACAAACAATATAAGCTGCAATCCTAGATAAAATTCATCAATTAGATGATTTATCCTTGTGACCAGAAGTGAGCAAAATATGTCAAAAAAATTATTTTCAATACAAAATTCATTGGTTTTAAAATTTAAATTACAAAATAACTTTAAAAAAATCAAACACAAAATATATGAATTTTCTAAATAGACTTAAAATATAAATTTTAGAATTATGTATTACATAGCACTATGCTAAAAGTGACTAATATGTCCTAGGACCAGTTGTCACTACTAATTTGGAATAAATCCATCTTAATTCATTTTAATATTTGTCACTAAATAAGTCTAAAAATTACTATTCTAAAAGGACAACAGACCTGGCTAGGTTTATAGTACAGTAGACTACCTCAAATCAGCACAGCTTGGGACCAGAGGTTATGTGGATTTTAGAATTTGTGTATTTCTGGTCGTTATTTTGTTTACATTTTTTAATTCAAATGTAATTAATAATGAAATTGAAACTGTAATGAATGCTTACAATATAATAAAATATTAAAATAATTTAATAAACTAAAACAGTAAAAATTTATATACAGGACAGTTGCACCATAAAATTTAACTAATAAGAATGTGTTTATTAAAATACAACACATTGCTCAGTGGTGCAAAAAACAAGAATTTTAATATACACTTGTACAATTAAAATAAAATATAAATATCAACATTTCGCGCCGTCTTCTGCGGGCATCTTCAGGAAAATATGATAATGGAAGGACTAAGTTTGCATCTTGATCGAGAGATAATATTTCTAATAAATTAAAATCTAAATGAATTAAAAGTTTAAAAATGTTGCCACTTACACGTGAGTAAAAATTAAAATATTGCAACGAAATAAAATTTTAAGATTTTATGATGTTATGCCATATTTTTGGTATATTGTAGGATAAATTATCATTGCATGGTTTATTGCAATAATTTTTAATAATAATAAAAATTTATAAAATAGTTTTTAAAATGATAAAAATACTAAAAAACCTGTATTATTGATTTTAGTATTAATTAAAATACTAAAATAAACCATGCAATGATAATTTATCCTACGATATACCAAAAATATGGCATAACATCATAAAATCTTAAAATTTTATTTCGTTGCAATATTTAAATTTTTACTCACGTGTAAGTGGCAACATTTTAAAACTTTTAATTCATGTAGATTTTAATTTATTAGAAATATTATCTCTCGATCAAGATGCAAACTTAGTCCTTCCATTATCATATTTTCCTGAAGACGCCCGCAGAAGACGGCGCGAAACGTTCATATTTATATTTTATTTTAATTGTACAAGTGTATATTAAAATTCTTGTTTTTTGCACCACTGAGCAATGTGTTGTATTTTAATAAATACATTCTTATTAGTTAATAAAAATTTAGATAATTTTTAAAATGATTATTAAAATATTAAAAGCAAAGGACAAGTTAATTATCAATAATGTGTGATTTACTATTTCATTATAAAGATGAAATGTACTTTTCTTAAATTATTCAATAAACTTGACTTATAAAGGTATATTACTAATTCTCATCAAAATCATAAAATAAGAAAGTTTTCAGGCTTAACCAGCTTAGTAACCAAAAAAGTTTGATTAATAGATAAATATATTTGGTAAGAAGATTGTGATTACCAATAATATAGTAGACTCCCTCAAATCCGCACAGCTTGAGACCAGAGGTTTTGCAGATTTTAGAATTTTGTGGATGTCTGGTCATTACTTTGTTTACATTTTTAAAAAAGTAATTTGAATGTCATTAATAATGAAATCAAAAGTATAATGAATGCTTACAATATGCTAAAATATTAAAATAAGTAATAAACTAAAATAATAAAAAAATAGTTTTTAAAATGATAAAAATACTAAAAGCAAAGGTCAAATTAATAATCAATAATGTACAATTAAATATTCATTATAGAGATGAAATGTGTTTTTCCAAATTCAATGAAACTTGCCTCATAAAGGTACATTACTAATTCACATCAAGATCATAAAAATAATGAAGCTTTATTTCAGGTTTAGCCAGACTTAATAACTAAAAAAGCTTGATTGGTACATAAATATATTTGGTAAGATTGTGATTACCAATGATATCAGCAATATCTTTATTTTTTCAGAAATAAACTATTCTTCAGTAACCTTAACAAAAATTACAAATTAAAAAATGTATGGAATTGATATAAAACTAAAAGAGTCAAATTTTGCACCTACATCTGAACTGAATGTTTCTTTGTTTACATCTTTAAAATATGTGCAGATTTTAGGAGTGCAGATTTTAGGGAGTTGCAGATTTTAGGAGTGTAGATTTGAGGGAGTCTACTGTATTAGCAATATCTTCATTTTTTTCAGAAATAAATTTATTTTTCCTTCATGAAAAAACATGAATTCAGTAATATTAACAAAAATTATAAATTGAAATATAAATGGAATTGTTATAAAACTAAAAAATTCAAATTTTGTCCCTATATCTGAACTGAATGTCTTATTGTTTACATTCATAAATTATGTGTGGATTTTAGAGAGTTGCAGATTTGAGGGAGTCTACTGCATATGTTTGTTTCACATATCAATTTCATAATAGGTAAATTTTGAAATTAAAATAAAAAATACAGTAGACTCCCTCAAATCCGCACAGCTTGGGACCAGAGGTTTTGCGAATTTTAGAATTTTGCAGATTTCTGGTCATTGCTTTGTTTACATTTTTTAAACAATAATTTGAGTACAAATAATAGTGCAATAGGAACTATAATGAATGCTTACAATATAATAAAATATTAAAATAAGTAATAAACTAAAATAATAAAAATTTAAATAGTTTTTAAAATGATAAAAGTACTAATAGCAAATGTCAAGTTAATAATCAATAGCATATAATTATTCATTATAAAGATTAGATATATTTTTCCAAAATTATTCAACAAAACTTGCCTCATAAAAGTACATTACTATTTCACATCAAAATCATAAAATGAGGATTTTTTTTCAAGCTTAGCCAGGCTTAATAACCAAAAAAATCTTGATTAATGCATAAATATATTTGGTAAGAAGACTATGATTACCAGTGATATCAGTAATATCTTGAATTTTTTTCCAAAAAAATTTATTCTTCCTTCATGAAAAAAACATGAATGAAGTATTATTAAGAAAATTACAAAATAAAAAATATATGGAATTGATGCAAAACTAGAAAAATCAAATTTTGTCCCAATATCTGTATTGAAAGTTTCATTGTTTACATCCATAAAATATGTGCGGATTTTAGAGAGTTGTGGATTTCTGGTTTGCAGATTTGAGGGAGTCTACTGTATGTATGAACCTATAACTATTTATTATACCAGAAAATAATTTATAGAAAATTTAAATATGTGAATCCAAAATTTGAACTTGTACCCCCCCCCTCCCCACCCCCGCAAAAAAGCTAATAATTTTACCTATATTGTAGTTTGTTTTGAAATTATTAATAATTTTTAAAAGTAATTAAAAAATGAATCCAAGCATAAGTAACCACATAGGCAATGTTGTAACTGAAAAATACCTCTTCAGATAATTTTCAATTTTAATACATCATTTTCCATATTGTGTTATTTGTAATACACTGTATTCACTAAACTAGATCAATATTAGCATCTATGGTCCTGTAAGAAGGTAGAGCACAAGAATATTACATGTAGGGGCTGAGGTGATTGTTAATATACATCTGGTAAAAGTATAATAAAGATGGACATAATAAATGTGTAAAATTAATTCTTAATCATATAGGAAGTAAATACATAAGATTACTAAACTCGGTGGCATTACAAATCCATATAGGATCTGTGCCGATAGTGTCCATTTCTGTTTACTAAATCCTGTACCCCAAAGTGCTATCCAGCATATGTCCTGGCCAGGTGGTCAGCCTAATATAAGACCCTCAGTGTTTAGTTCTCAAGCAAGTTTCATACTCATTTTATTGACACCAAAGGGATGAAAAGCTGAGTGCACTATGCCCAGTCAGGAGTCCAACTCACGACCTGCAGGACCACAGTCAGGTGATATGACTACTACGCCATTTGGCCTCTACATAAGATTAAGAGTATTAAAAATTGCAAGAGCATAAACAAGCAAGAGACAGAAATTACAAAAAAAAATTAAATTACTATTTAGTTGTTAGTTGAAAATTTTATAGTTATTAGAGATTTGTTGACCTCTGAAAGTTGTTCTTCTGCAAAAAGAATGATGATCAGTCATTTTTGAAAGAAAAAAGAAACACTACTTTGAGATTATAGGAAAGAAACTCTAATTATTATGAATATTTACAACATTTGGCAGCCTTGAGTTATCATTATAATAATTTGTAAAAGTTTGAAACTCTTAAATTATTGTATTTCTAATTTTTAGGTATATTTTTATTTCTTTAGTTTTCAATCTGTAATTTCATATTGCAGTTTTATTCCCTCCCCCTTTCTATATCTAACAAAATTTTGACTCTGCAGCTCTCTAAAATCCACATATAATTTATGGATGTAAACAATAAAACATTCAGTTCAGATATAGGGACAAAATTCAACTTTTTTTAGTTTATATCAATTACATATATATTTTGATTTGTAATTTTTATTAATATTACTGAATTCATATTTTTTTTCCCTAATTGCAGAATAAATTTATTTTTGAAAAAATTCAAGATATTGTTGATATCACTAGTAATCACAATCTTCTTACTAGTGCTCTCGATTATACGTTTATACGAGTATACGCATAATACGTATTATACGAAATACGGATTAACTATACGTATAATACGGCATCGGCCTTTATACGTATAGCACAAAAGAGCATATACGGTACATCGTATATACGGATCTTATGCAAGCGGTTAAACATATAAACGTTTAAACGTTTTTCGTTCAAGGTATGAAATTTGATTTTTTAATGTTTTTCTGCGGATTAACGACATTGAGAAATATCCGGTAGAGTATCCCCATCGCGTTTCTTTGTTTAAAGAACTACGATGTGTTTCCTTAACTACTACTTGTTTTGCAGGCACTTAAAAAAATCTGAATACGTTCCTCAGTTTAGATTTTGGTTTTTTCCCCAAAAAACTAAGTTTTTTATTATGAAATGTCTTACATTAGTTGTGGTAGAATCAAACTATTCTTTGGAAGATCTGTGGCGCAGTACTTACTTTTTTATATTTTCTTGTATCTTTACAAGAAGAAAGTATTTAATTAATAAGGGAAAACTTTCGACGGGCTTACACGTTTTAAGGGTAAGAGAGTCCGAAAAACATGTTTTTACAAAATATCTGCCTGTGAGTTTGTGACTTTGTCTGTCTGCGTGTAATATGACATTTGTGGGCGCTCTATCTCAAAACCTAATACACAGAAATAAAAAACATATATGTGGGAGACTGGGGCACGCTTGAAAATGGGGTATATGGGAACATTGCTATTTTTCACAAGTTATTGTATGTTTTATTATTTCAAAATATTACCAAAGATAGTAGCACCTATAAACATTTGGAAAAAAATTGATGAAACTCTTCGACATTTTGTATGTGTCCAGGAGCCAAAATACTGCTTAACTGAACTCAAATGTAAAATCTCCAACTTGCTAGTTGGAGAATAATTTTATTTATTTATTCATTTTTTTTTTTTAAATTAACGTTTTAACATATATTGTGGCTACTAATAAATATTTACGAATTTTTTTTTTTGCCAAAATTGAAAAATGTTAAAGATTTGTCATTTTAACTCTTGTGGGAGTGTGGGGCACTTATGAAGAGTGTAGTTGGAGCAGATCTGAACACGGCATTAAATTCTCCAATAATCATTCAGTTATTCTGTTCCTTTTAGTTAACTTCATGAAAATAATGCCAGCTCCATTATCTATAATTTTATTGAAATAGAAGACATTTCTGTCTTATAAACTTGATTTTGTATAGAAACTTTTACAAACATATCTGTCAGCATATACATAAAAAGCAACAAGCTCGATTATGTTCAATTGTAATTTAAATAAATTTAATGTTTTCTAAAATGCAATAAATGTTATATATTATTTTATTTAACGGTTTTCAATACTATTTTTTATGCATCGTTAAAGCAAAAAAATATTACGTTTAACAACTTTGAAAATTTTTTTATTTCATTTGTTGCAAACTTGTAGTATTAGTTTACTTTTATTTCTTAAACAGCTATGTTATTTAGTGCTTTGAAAATAAAATTATATTTTAAGAAAATAAAATTTTTAAACTACTGTGAAATCTTAATTATTGACTTCCAACCCCCCCCCCCCTTTCTTTTAAAAGCAAAATAAATTAAATTTGGAGGAAGCTTATAAACGGAAAACAATTTTTTATCCTTAATTTATAGGCAAATAAAGCAAATATAGGAATGAAAATCTTTCGCCTTTCGGTAGATTTCCGACAAATATTATCCAAATGCTCCCTCCCTAAAATCTCTCTCAAACAAAAAGCCCTAAGCAAAATTTAAATTCTATTATTTTCTCAAGTTTACTTCTTTAAGCTTTTATTTTATTGCAACAATATTTTATCAATTATCTAATCCCCCCCCCCCCCAAAAAAAAAACACAATCTATTTATTTTTATTTTATAATATTTTGCTTAAACATATCACCCAGAAACTAAATAAATATACATATATTTTTCTTTATGGTGAATTTAACAGATAGTACAACTGATGATTATGGTAACATATGGAAAAGATAATAAAAAAGTGTCAAATAATTATTTTTCCTTGTGTTCACATGTTGCCCTTGTGTTTACAGCTGCCCCTTCGTTGGAGCACATATGAACTTTTTTTTGAATTCATAAAACTTTTAAGAAATGTAAGAAGAGCTATAAAAATAATTAAAAAAATTACCATGCGTAAAAAAGTACTGTTTACTATATTGAGTAGTTTTGCTTATAGAAATTAACCCAGTTATGAGAAAAAAGCTATGTTCACATGTGCCCCAGTCTCCCCTATATTTTCAGGTAGTGCCTGATTGAAATTGGTGCTGATTAGTTTTGTGTGTAAATCGTTCAACAGGTGGTGCTACTATGCTGTCTTTTTTACGATTTCTACACTCTTGGTCGGAATCCAGATAGATATTTCACTGTTAGTGAAACGAGATTGGCCAATCAGGAGTCTGATTTTTTGTGAACTTTTTGCCAAAGTTTTTATAAAATATACGCTTTTTATTACTTGATCTCTTATAATAAGACGTACTATACGGATTCCTGTCGTAACACCACCGATTTCCAAATTATTCTCAATTCAGTGACATACGACTGATGAAGTCTGCTATTTAAATTAGATACGATACGTGGAATATACGTATACATTAAATATACGTATACATTAAATATACGTATTCTTAAATATACGTTTAGTTGATACGCGTTATACGTATCCGGATACGTTTAAACGTATATTCTAAAGTATCCGTATAGCAGAATAGCGTATTATACGGATATACGTATATCGTTTAAACGTATAGCTGCTATACGTATCCCATCGTGAGCACTACTTCTTACCAAATAGATTTATGTAAGCTCTTTTAATTATTAAGTCTGGCTAAATCTGAAATTAACCTGCGAGAACTCGCGTATGAGATTTTCTTTCTCCATCGTACCCTTTTTAAGGCTATTTTCAAGATTATTTTTCATTTTAATAAAATTTCAAAATGTGATTTTGATTACTTTACCTCTTTTTTGAATAAAAGTACTAAGCCAAACAAAAAATTTGATATTAAGTGACTGTAAAGTAAAAGAAAAGAATTGGACACCGTGAGAGAAATTCTCATAGCAAGTTGTCCCGGGTTAAACTTCCTTATTTTATGATTTTGATGTGAATTAGTAATGTACCTTTATGAGGCAAGTTTTATTGAATAATTTAGGAAAAATACATTTCATCTTTTTAATGAATATTTAATCATACATTGATTATTAATTTGACCTTTAGTTTTTAATATTTTAATCAATGTGTAAATTTTTATTATTTTAGTTTATTACTTATTTTAATATTTTATTATATTGTATGCATTCATTATAGTTTTGTTTGCATTATTAATTACATTCAAATTACTGTTTAAGAAATGTAAACAAAGCAATGACCAGAAATCTACAAAGTTTTAAAATCCGCACAAGCTCTGGTCCGAGCTGTGTAGATTTGAGGGAATCTACTATATAGCATGTTAGCTTTGCCAGTTGCTTCGTGCTGTTGTATATTTAGTGGCAAGGACAATTAGTTCCTTATATATACGTCATTTGATTTTTTTTGGTTATTTGAATCACACATCATTTCATGGAATCTGAATCGGTTACTTTATATACATTTCTGAATCAAATGTAGATGACACTAAAACTTCAAATTATCAGGAAAAAAAAAAAAAAAAAAAAAAAAAAAAAAAAAAGAAGAAAAAAAAGAGTGTATCTAAAGTCTGCATTGCCTCATTCTTGATATAAGCCTTTCTGAATATTTATTTTTTTCTATGTGTAGAACTTGGGAAGTTGCTTCACGCACAGCAAAGCCAGATCCAGGAAATCCTGATTGTAAGTTCAAGAAATAATTTTGTAAATTTTAATTTATGCTCTCAGTAATTTTTCTACTACAGATAGAATTATTATGGTTTGACTAAATAGTTTAACTTTTTTTTATTTTCCAGGTGTTGGAGCCTTAGCTGTTTTCAGACGTCTTTTAAAATATGATTGCTTGATTTTGGTTAAGCAATATAGACCTGCTCTTAAAAAGTATACAATAGAACTTCCTGCAGGTTTGTACATTATAAAATAATTTCTAATGTTATACTTTTGTGAATTATTTAATTTGGTACATATCAGGTAACAACAACAACAAAAAAAAAAAAAATAAAATAAAAATAAAAATAAAAAAAAATTGTCATTTTTAGTTGAAGGAAAAGAAACAACAAAATATGCAGGAAAGAATACAATTTATTCATCAAAATAACCATTCTGACATGCAATAAACTTTTCTAACAGGCAACAAGTTTATAAATTCCATTTTTATGAAAGTACAATCTTTAAGAGTTGAAAAGGTTCTGTAACTCTGTTGCCATAGACACTCATTGTTTAACTGCTAATTGCACAGATGATTATTGAAGCTTAACAGTCGGTGATAGTCAGAAGGACTAATGTCAGGGGTATAAGGAGGAAGCAAAAGCAATTCCCATCCAAGGGCCTGGATTGTGTCAGAGGTCCCACATGCACTGCATGTGGCCTAGCATTACCCTATAGGAAAAGACCTTTACAATTCACCAAATCTGGCTGTTTTTTTTTCTTTTTTTAAATGATTGGTGAACTCGATGGAGTTGGTCACTGTAGACATTCATAGTAATCGTCTAATAGATGGCTACAGTTCATAGTGAACAATTCCATTTGTTGTCCACCATTATACACATTAAAACCTTCTGCTGTTGGATCTTGGGTTTGGTGGTCAGTGGCACAGCATCAGTGGCTTGACAACCAATGATGCAATATTTTGGGATTGCTGTGCAACAGCTACTTCTCATCACAGGTTAATATAGGGGCAAGAAATGGGTCTGTTTGATGGTGATGCAACAACCCAGAACAATTGTTCAGACACTTGAGCTTCTGGGTAGGTGCCCATTAATGAGGACATTTGCTTAGCTTGTACACTTTATCCAGATGATGCAAATGGGTCATTCCAAAAAAGTATCCATTTTGGATGTTTTAACATTTTTTTTTTTCAAAATCATATAATTTAAATAAAATTGATGTCTAATTAAGTAAATGGATTGAATTTATCTGTATTCTAAAAATTAATTTTCTCAACTTAATGAACAGTTTTGATGGCTTTTTGGTTAGTAGTGGGAGATTTTATCCATTCTGTTACATAACTAAACATTGCATTAAATCATGTAAATTAACTTAAATTTTTCAAAAAAATTTGCAACATAGTCATACAAACGTTTATTTCTTATAAACATAATTAAAACTTTTGGTAAAATGTTAATTTACTTTATAACGTTATTTCTCATATTCTTTAACACAAAACTACTATATGTAAAAAGTAGATTTTCACATCAATCAAAACTATTAAAAAGCAGAATCATGATATTCTGGGTATGCATTTCATAGTGCTAAATTAACTAAAATTTCAATTGAAAATGTTTTGCTTTTTTTCTTTGAATTCGAGAAAAACTCTTTTGTAACAGAGTGGACACAGTTGTAAAACAGATTAATTCTATAATAGTTATTCAAGAAAAATAAGCCAAATTTTACTTTTGTAAATTTTCTATTTGACTGTTTATAAAATAAGGATTTTTGAAATCAGTCATTTGACAAAAAAGGATTCTTAATACTAATGAACACCTTCCATTTTGAGCTATAGATCTGATAAGATTTTCAAAACCTGTCTAAAACTATTGTATAGTGTACTGATCAACCATTATAATTAATTTTATAGTGTAGTTTATTACTCTAAAAATCATTTTTTAAACTTCCCATTCTTCGATATCATTGTGAACCACAACAGCATAACTATAGGTAAAATTTCTTCTTTCCCATGGTTTGCTTAAAGAAAATTCCATGTTCTCAACATAAAATATTTCAATACGTATTTATCAAATAAATAAAAATTAATTTTCTGTTTGTACCAAGTGCAGAGTATATCAGAGATAAAGTGAACTATTACTATAGTTTATTAAATTTTTATTGTTTTTAGAACAAACTCTACATAAGTGAAGATAGCTGCAGACCCATGCTCCATTTTTAATGATATTATACAAAATAAAATAAGTTTTTCTTATTCTGTTGCATGCAACTGCTAATTATATAACTTATAAAATAATACCAAAATTTAAGTTTTCAAGCTTAAAATTTTTTTCAAAATTTAAGTTTTATGCTTAATTTTACAATTTTAAATAATTCAGATGTTTTATTGTGTTGTATTAACCCTTTCAGACCTGGTGTCCATTACAGTGGACATACATTTTAAAACCTTATCTCTTTTAATCCTCTAGTTGAAGAGAGTTAAAACTTGCTCCATGAATAGATGAATAACTAATCTTTTCGATATCTTTGCGGTTTTTGGTTTGGCAACAGTCAACAGATCTTTACAGCTTGCTTTTTTTGAAAATGGCGTCAGGCTTTGGTATGCAAAAACGTGAGTATTCTTTTTGTTTTGATTTTTATGAATAATTCCTTCTAATGTGTCAGTTATTTTTTTATATAATGTTTGTAAGTTCATCTTAGGATTGGAAATAGTTTTATTTTATTACCGGTTATAGTTTAGCCAAAATGAGAGCAAAATGACATGTCCATTATAATGGGCATACGGTACAGGTGGTTGTGATTCTTTAGATAGTTGAATTATAATGTTTTTTGTAATTTAATTTATTTTAGGCATTTGAATTATTTTTAAAACAACAACAAATTATTAGGAGGATTAAATATTCATTTTTTATTTTAGAAAAATATAATTTGAAAAATTCTAAAGATTTGAAAGAAGTTTTGGAGTACATTACTAGTACAGAAATATCAGATATTGAAGAATTGGATTCTGATGATGATTGCTTTATTGATAGTGAAAATAAATCTGTTTCTGAAGGTAAATTATGTTGAAATTTTCGGACATATTTTCCAATAATTAATTTAAGCTTTATATTATACAAAATTATTATTACTGAATACTGACTTTTACATATGTAGGTGCCCATGATTCATCTGAAAGTTCCGATGATGAAGTTTTAGAGGTTGATTCAGATTCATCATTTCTTCTTACAACGAAAAAAGATATCAGTTGGAGACGAAAATCATTCAAAACTAAAGATTTGGAGTTTACAAATGAAACAACAGATGAAAATTTGGAACAACATTGTCCGTTATATTACTTTCAAAAATACTTGCCTGAAAGTGAAATCCAAAATATGGTTGAGAAAACAAATATGTATGCTATCCAAAATGGAAATAATTTTAAACATGTATGTGAAAGAGAAATGCGCATTTTTATAGGCTTGCATATAACAATGGGCTGTCTCAAATTTCCAAGAATTAGAATGTATTGGGAAAAAGAATTGGGTTTAAAAATGTTTTATGAAAATATGTCTAGAGACAGATTTATAAGTATAAGATCTAACTTTCATGTTGTCAATAATTTAGAAATTAAAAGTGATAATAAAGACAAATTGATCAAAGTTAGACCTCTATACAATGCAGTTAAAAAAAGATGCAGTGAATTGAAGGTTGAAAAAAATGTTTGTATTGACGAGCAGATTGTACCTTTCAAGGGGAAATTGGGTATCAAACAATATGTCAAGGGTAAACCTTCTCCTTGGGGAATTAAAATATTTCTATTGTGTGGTGAAAGTGGCATGTTTTATGATTTCCTTATATATCAGGGTTCTTCTACCAAAATACAAAAAAATCTGTTGGATAAATTCGGATTAGGAGCATCAGTTGTCTTGCATCTGTCTAAACGAATACATGATGGATGTTTCTTGTACTTTGATAATTATTTTTCTTCCTACAACTTGTTTGAAGCCTTAATGGATAGAGAGATATATGCAGCTGGAACCATTAGAATAAATAGATTTAGTAATCCTCCATTTGTAAGTGACAAAGAAATGGCAAAAAAAGGGAGGGGGCATTGCGATGAGCTAATAAGTGGTGACGGAAAAATTGTTATAGTCAAATGGTATGATAATAAACCTGTTGTTTTATCATCTAACTTTATCGGCGTAGGAAATAAAGATTTAGTTGAAAGGTGAGACAAAAAATAAAAGAAGCCTATACAGATCGAAAGACCGGAAATAGTTAAGTTGTACAACAAGTCTATGGGTGGGGTAGATAAATTGGATCAATTGATAAGCTGCTATCGAATTCACATAAAATCAAAAAAATGGACTCTGCGTATGCTATTCCATGCTATTGATTTAATAACAGTTAATAGCTGGCTAGAATATCAAAATCACTGCGTCACTTTAGGAATTTCAAAAAAGAACATACTAGATTTGTTACATTTCAAAATGAGATTAGCTTCAGATCTATGTACGGTTGGTTTGGCAAAAAATAAACAAAGGGGGAGACCATCATTATCGCCCATTGTTCAAAATAAAAGGCTATGTCAAAGAGAGGTTGAAGTTCGGCCTCATCCTGAGATTGTCAATGACTGTGTAGATCATTTGCCAAAATTTGATGATAAGCGCGAAGCAACCCGGTGTAAAGATTACGGTTGCAATGGTAAAACCCATATCTACTGCAATAAATGTACAGTGCATTTATGCTTCACCAGGGGCAGAAATTGTTTTTTTTAATTTCCATGTGAAATAATGTAAAACTCATTTCCTTTGTATACAAAATTAGGAATATGTGAAAATGCTTTGCAAAACTGTGTATTATTACTGTATACCTCCAATTATGCAATAAAATTACTATAGTATAAACTTTTTGAAACTTTTTTAGTGTTATAGCTTCTTTATCTAGCATTGTTAAGTAAATAAATTGAAATTTAGAACAAAAATCGTAAGAGAAGTTCAAGCGCTGAATATTTGACTTCTGCAATCTCATTGACCGGTTGTCCATTCCAGTGGACATTTTCCTATTTTTTAAAATAATTACTTTTTTCTTAATTTTCCCTCTAAACATGTTTATTAGGACCCTATTGTGATATTTTAACTTGGTACATATT
Source organism: Maratus speculifer (assembly GCA_964019185.1). Classification (NCBI taxonomy): domain Eukaryota; kingdom Metazoa; phylum Arthropoda; class Arachnida; order Araneae; family Salticidae; genus Maratus; species Maratus speculifer. The sequence goes on along the minus strand of OZ025293.1, from coordinate 2,239,268 downwards.
TTTTTAATTCACAGCATTAAAGTCGGGTCTGAAAGGGTTAATGTTTACAAAACTGTATTTCAGCTAAAATATCTATTTTATTGCAATGCTGTTGACTCTGTTATACATGCATGGTAACAAAGTGGACATGAAAGCTTAACATGTTCGCTGCCGCTTATGTGAAGATGTGATTATAGTTAATGCCGCACTGTAGAAGTGGGTTTTTCTCAGAAGCCGATTTACTTTTTATAACAAAGAATCAGTGAAAGATTTTCCCGCACTAGCGCGTGATTGGCTATTGAGACATCACGCCCTGGCGCGTGAGTGGCCCCTTTGATCGGTTCTGAAGCCAGAACCATTCTAAAATGGTCTAAAATTAAGCAGAGGTAAAAGTTTGGTGACCCTGAAATAAATGTTGGCAATATGTGGTAGTGTTATATGTAATAGTCATTAAAGAAATGTTTAATTGGTAAAAATAAGGCTAATGTTTATTTAGAAAAGAACTGAAATCATATTTAAATAAAAATATATGTATATATACAAATGATAAACAAATATAAATTATATCCGGTACAATCAACCAAAAAGTATTTCTATATTATATAACCTTCAAAATTAAAGTCATTATTTAATACACTAATACACTTAATTATTTAGCATGACACAAAAAAATAAACAAAGACCAGTACAGGTTGCAAAGAAAAATTTACTCACGACGTCACCATTGAAAAATGCCGGCCTCGGTTGACTCAATCTTCTATTATTGATGAACAATGGATACTGCCGATATTTCAATAAAAGATAATGAAAGTTTCATGTCATTAGGATGATTCATCAAAAAAAAAAAACTAAGATATCGTTCCACAACAACTAGAAAGATTCATTACTTAAAATAAAACCATCGTTCATAAAAACCTGTGAAACGGCATAAATAAAATGACAATGATGTCTTCCAGACAAAATATTTTCAAACTACCCCCGTCAAAACAACAACATGTCCTTTAAATACACCGCCTAGACATCGGAAGTGAAAACACCCCTTTGCGTTCGGCGGAGTTGAGTGACCGCGATCCTGTCTCGCGAAAAAGAGATGCAACTATTAGCAAGTTGCGATTTGCGATGTTTGCAAATCGTGATCAGACGGAGAACGGAAAACGACCGTGAACGCACACGTGGACGTTCGTAATCGGTCGAACAATCGAATTGGAAGTAAACGAATAAGTAACTGATTTGAAAGATAGAATAGGCCATGGAACAGGAAAACAAATAAAGATATCGGGAAATCCGAAAGCTGGCAAATAAGAAAGATAAAGATTGGAATAAAAATAAAACTTGTAAGTCATGCTATATTACTATATTACAATATATATATGTTTATTGAGTGTTAAGGTAACTGGTATGGCTAACACCCTTAACATTGGCGCCATATCACGTACTAGTGTGTGATCGGCAGCGAATGTGTTTAAAAAAAAAAGGGACCTGTAAAAGCTAAACAAATATTAATAAAGAAGAAACTGTTCTTATCTAAAAAATTAATTCTTAAATTACATTCCAGTAAGTGATTTTTAATAATTACTGTATTTTCGGGTGTATAGTCCGTGGCTTATACAAGAAAAAAACCTTCCAAAAAGCCGCTGCGGCTTATTCACAGTGCGGGTTATACAAAGATTTTTTTTTTTAAATTGGAAATCGTGATATTTTTTCTACAACTTTTAAACTCAAAAAATTTGAAAAAAATATCAAAATTTGTAATTTTTTTTCGCTATGCGATGAAATTAAAAAAGTTCTTCGATGTTTGTAAAGGCTTTTATTTATTGCTTAAATGCAGTTATTTCTGGGTTTGGAAGAACTGTGGCAACTGGGTCATTCCATGTCAAGTGTCCTAAATTTTGGCATGGTTCCCGCTCGACCCCCTTCGATTTTTATGAAATTGATACAGAATATATATGTAGGTATATGATGAACATCTGGAAACTGTTTAGTGCAAAAAGTTGTATAGTTGGAGCACCAGGGGTCCATTTGTACCAATCACTATTTCATGGTTGTAGAAAAAACGGCCAAATCATGAAGTTTGGCATCATATTGCTCATGATAAATGAAACCTTACTTATTGAAAAGAGGTGATCTAGTACAACTTTTTGTGCTAAAAAATGTAATTGCAGTATTAAAAATCACAAATCAAAACTATCGTGATTACTAGGCCTCAAAGTAGGCCGTACGGCCAATCTGGTTGAATTTTACCCTTACTTTAACATGCTGTAACTACTGCAAATATTATTTTAAAAGTTTCTCGCTTTACAAACTAATTACCTATGGATATATCGTAAAGCCGCTGTAGTTGTTTTTTGATTGCTTAAATATTAATTAAATTATTGATGTTCAAAATCTAATAAAAAATTAAAATCGTCGATTTTGCCCCATATTCAAAAGCATATATCTCAAAAGGGACACTTCTGATTTAGTTACAATTAGAACCACTGGAAAGAGCATATCTTAATTTATAAAAAAAACTTTATTTCATTTTGGGCCTCTTAGATACAGAAGGAAAATAATAAAATTCAAAAACCTGTTGTACGAGATAATCCAGATACATACAAGAAAGGTATAAATTACGACAGGTTCTTTCAACATATTCTGCACCGTTCTTTTTTATTGCAACGATTAATGCATATAATAGTTATCACTTTTCCTGGTCACAGTTACTTCCCCTTTACCATTATGAGTGATTTGTAACCGCATTGCCAATGAGTTATATCCAATAACCAGGCAAGACTAGCTCCTGGTTGGGTATTGCATGTTTAACAAGATTTATACAAAAATATTCCTTTTCTCTTTCAGTTTATGCTTTACATTACTGTTAAAACATTCTGTATCAAGATTTTAGCTCTATGGATTATCATGATTATGATCAGAGTCAATGCAGCATTGGCTGTGCTCATAATTCTCAGTGCCATTTGACAACTTATTGTACACATAAAGGTTTTAAGCTTTTTAAAGAATTTTCCTCTGGAGAACAGGAGTTAATTAATCGCCGAAGTATATTGCATCTTGAAGAAAATTCTCAAATATGCTTTCATCACGAAACATTGATTTTGCATAAATTTGAGTTTGTTCAGCGAAGCGAATATTCTGTAATCCTTTCACTAAAGACAATCATTGCGTACGAAAATCTTTGCGGTCCATCAATTTAGAAAGTTCTAATCATTTGACAGACTAAGAAACTAAGAAGAATGCCAAACCAGACCAAAAAATATGTAGATCATGCAGAGAAGAATTCGAAGAAACAAGAACAACATGGTCCTCTTCTTCAAGTGAATTGGAGCAAGATGTAATAGATGAAACAAAAACGTTGAACAAAAGTCTAACAGCTATTGATTTATCTCCTTTAAAATGTCAACGAACATCAACAAGAGATATTAAAAGCTATGCAAAGCGAAAGATAAGTGAAACTGAAGATGTGATTTCAAAGAAAATAGCTATTTTGCTGGTATAGATTCATGTAAATTAAGGCAACCTACTACATGCAACCAATGCCTAGACTGTTTAGATTACAAACAGCTAATTAAAGAATTGAAGGAGAAGTTACAGTTGTCAAAACGTCCAGAACAAATACAAATATTAACAATGGCACCTCAAAGTTGGACAATAAAAGAAGTTATGGAAGAGTTTGAAGTTTCAAAAAGAATGGTAAAAGCAGCACAAAAATTAAAAGTAGACATCGGGATATTGGCTTTACCTAGAGCAAAGTTTGATAAGAAGTTGCCAGAAAACATAAAAGAAAGAGTATTAAATTTTTTTCAAGATGAAGAATTTAATCAATATGTCCAGGAATAAAAGATTTCATTTCTGCTCTGATAGATGGAAGGAAAGTTCAGATGCAGAAGCATCTATTACTAAGCAATTTGAAAGAAATGTTTGCAGTCTATCGAAGTAGTAATGAACCGGAAATCGGATTCTCCAAATTTTGAGAGTTAAAACCAAAATGGTGTGTGACTGTCATTGCAGCAGGTTCACATTCCCAATCTGTGTGTAAAATGAATCAAATTCTGAAGTTGATGCTAGCAAGCTGCCCAACTGATGTAGATTATAAATTCCTTATAAGTAAAACAGCTTGTGACTTGAATTATAAAGATTGTATGCTTCATCGCTGCGAAGAATGTCCTGGAACAGATGATTTAATTTTTTTTTTGGAAAGTATTTTCGAAGATAGTGATCCAGAAGACGCCATTGAATTTAAACAATGGGTTCATACAGATTATGACCCGTTAGAAACGAAGCAGATGACAATTGAAGATTTTATTGAAGTATTGGTATTGAAAATCTCAGCAACGATGTCTTAATAAATTTTATGCACCCTCATGGAGCTTCAAAAACATTTTATTAGCTCACTAGACAAGACCTCTGTTGGATTCCGGAAGACATATAATTACTGTTCCATTTCGAATAAAACCAAAAATTAGTCAGCAATACAATTTACCGAAAGCTGTTGCAATCGCAATCAATAAGAAATTTGACAAACTGAAACAATGAGTAATGTTTTTTTTTAGATTGAGGATCAGGAATCAACATAATGGGAGCTTGGAATAAACAAAGCATTTAGTCTATAATAATCTATGGATACCGTTAGGTACCCGCATTAAAAATTTAAAACAAAACCCAACCAGGAGCAAGTCTTGCCTGGTTATTGGATATAACTCATTGGGAATGCGGTTAGAAATCATTCATAATGGTAAAGCGGAAGTAACTGTGACCAGGAAAAGTGATAATTATTATATGCATTAGTCGTTGTTATAAAAAAGAATGGTGCAGAATATGTTGAAAGAACCTGTCGTAATTTATACCTTTCTTGTATGTATCTGGATTATCTCGTACAACAGGTTTTTGAATTTTATTATTTTCCTTCTATATCTAAGAGGCCCAAAATGAAATAAAGTTTTTTTTATAAATTAAGATATGCTCTTTCCAGTGGTACTAATTGTAACTAAATCAGAAGTGTCCCTTTTGAGATATACGCTTTTGAATATGGGGCAAAATCGACGATTTTAATTTTTTATTAGATTTTGAACATCAACGATTTAATTAATATTTAATCAATCAAAAAAACAACTACAGCGGCTTTACGATATATCTATAGGTAATTAGTTTGTAAAGCGAGAAATTTTTAAAATAATATTTGCAGTAGTTACAGTATGTTAAAGTAAGGGTAAAATTCAACCAGATTGGCCGTACGGCCTACTTTGAGGCCTAGTAATCACGATAGTTTTGATTTGTGATTTTTAATACTGCAATTACATTTTTTAGCACAAAAAGTTGTACTAGACCACCTCTTTTCAATAAGTAAGGTTTCATATATCATGAGCAATATGATGCCAAACTTCATGATTTGGCCGTTTTTTCTACCACCATGAAATAGTGATTGGTACAAATTGACCCCTGGTGCTCCAATTATACAATTTTTTGCACTAAACAGCTTCCAAACGTTCATCATATACCCACATGTGTATTCTGTATAAATTTCATAAAAATAGAAGGGGGTCGAGTGGGAGCCTCTAGGCCAGTTGACATGGAATGACCCAACTATCGCCAAGTATTGCACTGATAGATTTATAATAGCAACCATATATACTCGCGTCTAAGTCGTGAAATTTTAGACAAAAAAAGGACTTCAAAGTGGAAGGGTCGACTTATACGCGAGACCTTAAAAAAAATCTATAAATAAAATATCAGAAAATAATTTGCTAGTGAATCGGTGCTGCAGCACAGGCGATTCCAAGGAATTGTTCCTTTACAGAGTCGTTTCATTTCGGAACGAGTTCAAGGAATCAAACTTTTCCTGAGTCGTTTCATTTCAGATAGAAACCGAGGAATCGTACCTTTACAAAGTTGGTACCCTACCCTGTTGCAAAGAACAAAAAAAAAGTGCCTGATTTATGTTATTTCGGAACGATTCAGAGTAGTTGGTCTTTTTCGAAACGATCCGAGGAATCGTTTTATTACAGAGTCGCTTCATTTCAGAACGACTTCAAGGAATCAAACTTTTTCGGAGTCGTTTCATTTCAGATAGAAACCGAGGAATCGTTCCTTTTCGGAGTTGGTACCCTACCCTGTTGCAAAGAACTAAAAAAAAGTGCCTGATTTATGTCATTTCGGAACAATTCAGAGCAATCGGTCTTTTTCGAAACGATTCCGAGGAATCGTTCCATTACAGAGTCGCTTCATTTCGGAACAAGTTCAAAGAATCGAACTTTTCTGGAGTCGTTTCATTTCAGATAGAGTCCGAGGAATCGTTCCTTTTCGGAATTGGTGCATTTCGGACCGATTCCGAGGATTCGATCCTTTTGGGAACCAATGACCTAAGTTACGTATAAATTTTACGTCCAGAATTTTAAATTTATCACCGATTTTTTTTTTTTTTAAATTTTTGAAAACATTCAGAAAAAATATCACGCTTGTTTGAAAAAAAAATGCGCGTAAACGCCGCATCGCTTGAAATTTTATCTTAAAACACGTAAACGGCGCGTCGTTTCTTCCGAAAATTACGGTACTGATAATCTTAATTTTTTAGCCGAATTTCTGTAGGTATTACGCCTCACGAAAAAATTTGGTAAATGTGTGTTAAAAACTATGACTAATGGCTTCTAATTTTGAACCCTGATCAAAATATACGTTCGTAAATGGTCTGTAGCCCGCGGACTATACACCGGTGCATCTCCGCGGGTTATACACGAACTGTTTTTACTGCACTGCTCGATTTAGGGGTACAGGCTATACACCCGAAAATACGGTAATATAAGTGTACCGTAGGGATATTCACTGACAGAAATTGACTTTAAAAGAAACAGAATGTGCTTTAACTTGCCCATTGTCAGTAAAATACAAAATAACTGATTTAGTATGAAAACTTTACTCACTCATCTAAAAAGTCTGGCCGAATCTAATCTAACTTTGAATTTTACTTTTTATTTGACTGTAACAAAAAACACATGCCGTCAAAAAAAAAAAAAAAAAAGTATTGCGACATTATAAAATATTTTTCCTTATTTAAATTATTTTTTAAACAAACCTTTTTGTTAAAGTTATTGCTATGTAAAAGATATATTTGATGTTTTATATTAGTATGGTTTTAAATTGTTTCTTTAAAAACTTGATCTCTTATTGAATTGAAGCTAGGACATTAAGATTTTCCCTTTCTGTTTCAAATAAATGTTCTTCATCAAAACAATAAATACCAGACTATAACGAATTAAATGGAGAATAAATAAAAAACATAATTAACTGATAGCAGCTCTAAACTTTAGTTAAAAAAATATTGGATATGATTTGTACTATTTTTTGAATGTCCAAAATGTAAAAGATGTTTTCATCACTGACAGCAACAAGGCCCGACTAAAGCTATGGGGGATTCCGGGGCAAGTATCATTCTGAAGAAGGGAGGGCCTTCTGTCTATTGATAGATTTAATTTTTTTTGTGAATAATGTAGAAGTGGCTAGTACTAAACTTCATACGTATTGTATGTAAATATAAATTTTATACTCAGAACAGTTCACATCTGTATGCAGGGTATCACAAAAAGATAGTCACAACTTTAAGAAAAAGTACTAACAAGATAATTGTTGAAAAAAATAATAGATAGGTATCTCTTTGCAAACTTTTTCTTTGCTTATCTATGATAAGCATTATAAGATGGCTGAAAGAAAATGTCACAAATTGGACATAGTTATTAGTTTAAACTTGCTATACTTTGCAAACTTTTTCTTTGCTTATCTATGATAAGCATTATTAGATGGCTGAAAGAAAATGTCACAAATTGGTCATAATTAATAGTTTAAACTTGTTATACTATGTGGAAAATGTTCGTAATGAATTTCTTTTGAAGACAATAGAATACTAAGTTGTTATAATAAAACTTTAATTATTAATTTTCTAAAGTAGCTTGTGTTTTGCATAGATGAATGGGGTACTGGAAACAAAGAGAGGAAGGAGGACCCCACTCTTACTTTCCTAAATGTTTGAAAATATATGAATTTTGACTCCTTTTGGCTAATTTTAATCATTTGGCACTTTTTTAGTTAAAATGTTAATTACACTCATGGGGAGAGGGTGTCTTGGGACAATTGTCTTGTAAGCTCCTGCATAAATTGGGCCCTGGATGGCAATTCTTTCTGCTAACATCTTGCATGTTTGAACAGAATCTTTTTCAATTGCAGCCTGATATAACTTAAGGTATGTGCCTTCCTTTGGGACACTTTTTTTGAAAAACATGAAAATTTTATCAAACTCATGTTTTAAGTTGAAATAAGGTGATTTTAGACAGTTGCTCCCCTAAAGGGGGGAGGGGTCAAACAATTTAAAACATTCGCACATCTCGGCAGTCATTTTAAGTAGAAGTGTAAAATGTCCGAAAATAAATCTATTTAAAAGATAATTAAAGGTGTGTTCCAGTGATTTTAAATTTCCATCCCAGAGGGTTTAAATTAGAGATTGAGAAATTCCAAACTTTTTTGTGGACTTTTTTGGAAAGCCTTCAAGCCACACTTTCATATTATGAATCTTTTTTACCATATCCCAGTTTGCCCTTACCCTGTGGGACAATTTTTGAAATTGTGGCATTTTTCTAAATTTAGCCAACACCCCTCTTGTGATATTTTTTTGGAAAGCCCTGTAACCACTTATTCATGTTACATACTTCCCCCCCCCCCAATTTGCAGCTGTTTTAGGTAGAAGCATGAAATTCAAGATAACAAACCTATTAAAAAATTAAACCTATTAAAAAATTATTAAACATTTATTCCAAAGATTTTAGAGATTCCTCCGTCCAAAAGGATTAACAAGAGGTAAGAAAATTTAGGCTACTGTGCCATACCTCAGCAATAGTTTTAGATAGAGACATAAATTTGAGGTTACCTAATCTAAAAAAAATAAGCTTAAACATATATTTTAACTATTTTAGAAGTTCCTACCTAAGCTGGTTTAATGGAATGGTTGCACGTTTAGGCTATTTTGCCATATCTCAGCAGCAGGCAGGGCCGGTGACAGGTTTCACGGGCCCCTGGGCAGGCAAGAATTACAGGCCCCTATAAGAAAATGTACGGAAATCTGCCGTTTATACGAATCATTGTATAATCGAATCAAAGATTTTTTTTTATTTAAGAACATATTTATAGTAGTTTATTTGAATGAACGCTATTCCTTTTCATTAAATCAGGCTCAGATTTACAAACAATTTTAATTATTAAAATTTGATCAAAATTTGTCTTAAAATAATTTTTGCGGGGTAATTCTGAAATTTTTCATTTTATCCACTTGACAACCCCAATGTTTAAGACACGAAATATTTGCAAGCAAAAACAGTTGATTTCAATCAATTATTAAAAAATTAAGAAACATACCCCTCCACTATAAATGTGATGTATCTTTCATTATTCAAACCACCACTTAACTATTCAATTAACTAGCGTATTAAAATATATCAAATAATAACTGTGCATTTGAAATGAATGTAAAATTAACTACTTTTATTTAAAAATTCCAAAGAATTCAAAGAATTTAGAATATTTTAAAACGTTTTCTGCTCATTCCATCATTTCAAATTTCGATTTTTTTCGATTTATCAGGATTAGAAAATTATCATTATTGCATAGAGATAGTAGCAAAACTAATTTTTGTAACAAAATAATACTCAATGAAAGACTTGTGTTCTTAATAGGATGCTGACCATGAACGGTAATAATAATTTCACCCAGTGTTGCATTCAGAGGGTGGCCTGGGGCTCTGGGGGGAATCTCCCCGGAGCAATAAAATGCTCCCCCCCCCCATCATGGAAAATTTTAAATTTTACGTTTTCAATGGTCAAAATTACAGTTTCCTTCCCGGAACTCTGTGGTGTGCCCGCGGAGCCACTGAAGTCCCTCTTAGAGAAAAGTGTCTAAATTCAACACTGAATGTCTCTGTGACATAGCAATTGCATTCATAATTGTTTCAGAATATTTAAAATTTCGTGTAAGAAAATTTTGCTGAGAAATACCAGTATCGAAATTGAACGGAGTAGGTATTGTGAATATGAGATCAGCGAGGCAGTCACTATAGATTAGCATGTGGGCTTGAATTTGATTGAAATATTTTGAACAACGTATCATTTTATCATAGAAAATCCATAGGTATGTTTAATTTTCATTCTGAAATTTTTACGTATATTTGCGTTTTAAAATTTTGACTCTGAATTAAACAGCAGAAAAAAAGAACTGCAAAAAAAAAAAAAGCACATTTAACATAATTTATAATAAAAGAGGGGAGAATAAACTGTTTCTAGGTGGGGACTGTGTTTTCATTATTATGGTTTTGGATCTTTTTTTTTTTTTTTTTTTTTCACATTCAGAAATATGTGTTCACAAATTTTTATTCATAGCAGCTAACAGGATCACTAACATTTGATTTTTCACTAGGCACAGCAGGTACAGGACTAAAGCAGGGCTGTAAAAAAGTCTTCTGAGTCCTCCCCTCCCCCGCTCCTAAAAAAGGTATTTTTTGCCCACCCCCGTAAGATTTTGGAGAAATATCTATATTTAATTTCCCATTTGAGCTCCATTTTATACCCAACAGCACCAGTAGATCTTTACTAGTTGATTTTTCCAAAACAAACTTCAAATGGAACGAATTTGTAGTTGGGCTACACCGCTTTTGACAA